>SJYA01003582.1:0-84036 GCA_006410615.1 Neotragus moschatus | reverse complement strand
TTTTCTGGAACTCTCTTGCTTTCTCCATGATCCAGCGGATGCTGGCAATTTGATCTCTGGTTCCTCTGCTTAGTATCTCCTCACAAATTCTATGAGGATAGATCTATAATTAGACCATTGCATGTATAATATGATTGAATGATTTCTGAGTTTAAGGAGTATTTGGGGTTTATTTAATCACTTTTTAATAAAACTTGTATGAAATCTTCTGGAGTTAGAGCAGTCGTTTTCAACCAGGGGTGATTTTGTCCCTTAGGGGATGGTTAGAAATGTCTAGAGACATTTACCTTTGGTGGTCATCACTGGGGGGTGGGGGGCAGGTGCTAACGGCATCTAACAGGTAGAGTACAGGGATCCTGCTGAGCGTCCTTCAGCATCCTACAGTGCCTGGATTGCCTTCCACAGTGCAAACTCTCCAACCACAATGTTAGTTGTGCTGAGGTTGAGAAGCCCTGGGCTATACGTTAAAGCAGATTTCTAAATAATAAAGAGAATAGGCTCCCCTTCATCATCTTCAACACTTTATTTACCCACTAGCAACCCTTAGCAAGCACATGCTTAACTTCGTATAGAACTGTTTGTGTTTTAGGTTCTCCTGTTCACTCTCCATCTTTTCACATGAAGCCGACTTGAACAGCCCATCTCCTTTCTCCCATGCAGCCTGCAAAGAGATGAAGGCCGACATCATGTTCCTGGTGGACAGTTCTGGCAGTATAGGACTAGAGAACTTCATCAAAATGAAAACATTTATGAAAAACCTGGTGAGCAAATCTCAGATCAGGGCAGATCGAGTGCAAATCGGTGTGGTCCAGTTCAGCGACGTCAATAAGGAAGAGTTTCAGCTCAACAGATACACATCCCAGGGGGAAATTTTAGATGCAATAGACCGAATGGCTCACATTGGAGAAACCACCTTGACAGGTAGCGCCCTGACGTTTGTGTCTCAGTACTTCAGCCCTGCCAAGGGAGCCCGGCCCAGCGTCAGGAAATTCCTGATTCTCATCACGGATGGCGAAGCTCAGGACGCAGTCAAGGACCCAGCGGTGGCGCTTCGGGAAGAAGGCACCATTATCTACTCTGTAGGGGTGTTTGGCTCCAACGTCACCCAGCTGGAGGAGATCAGCGGGAGGCCAGAGATGGTTTTCTATGTTGAGAATTTTGACATTCTACAGCACATTGAGGATGACCTTGTTTTTGGAATATGCAGCCCCCGTGAAGGTAAGCATGGGCATATTCGCCAGGGGGATCATCGAAACATCACACATCCATGTGAGTCCTTGCTTCCTGAACTAAGCAATCTACTATTTGAACACCATAAACCGTATTTTTGTTCAATTGAACTATTTATCCTAGTGGCTTTTGGCTCACATATAGAAATGCGAGTTTCCTCAACAGAACTGTTAAAACCAGACAGTAAGGAACAATTCAGATCTACCTAGGTTCTTTCCCATTTGTAGACAAAGCACTAGGGGGATGAATCCTCCATTTAAGGAAAGAGTACCATACAGGATTTTAGGTCTGGTTCCCTAGAAGTAGAATCTGAATCAGGAGTTCTTACGGAAGCAATTTATTTACTTATTGCTTGAAAAAAATTATTGAAGTCTAGTTGATTTACCAGGTCATGTTAGTTTCAGATGTGCAGCAAAGTGATTCAGTCACACATACATACAGTGTGTGTACGTACACATGCATGTGTGTGTGCACATGCATGTGTGTGTGCGCACATGTGTGTGTGTGCGCACGCACATGCGTGTGTGTGTGTGTGTGCACACATGCATGTGTGTGTGTGTGTTCTTTTTCATATGCTTTTCCCTGATAGGTTATTATAAAATATTGAGTATAGTTCCCTGTGCTGTATAGTAGACCCTTGTTGGTTGTCTATTTTATGTATAATACATATATATATATATATATATATATATGTTAGTCCAGCCTCATAATTTATCCCTCCCCCCACTTTCCCCTTTAGTAAATATAAGTTTGTTTTCTATGTCTGTGATTTTGTTTTGTAAATAAGTCTGTTTGTATCTTTTTTTAAGATTCTGCAAATAAGTGATATATAATATTTGTCTCTTTCTGACTTAATTTAGTGTGATAATCTCTAGGTCCATCCATGTTGCTGGAAATGACATCATTTCATTCTTTTTATGACTGAATAATATTCAGTTGTATGTGTGTATATATATATACATATATATATATATATACACACATATATGTATATATATATATATACACCATATCTTTATCCATTCACCTGTTGATAACAGGTTATTTCATGTCTTGGCTAGTATAACTGCTGCTATTAACACTGAGGTGCCTGTATCTTTTGAATTATATGGTTTTCTCTGGATTTATGCCCAGGAGTGGAATTGCTGGATCATATGGCAGTTCTATTTTTTTTAATTTTAAGGAATCTCCATGCTGTTTTCCATGGTGTCTGCCCCAATTTACATTCCCACCAACCATGTAGGAGGGTTCCCTTTTCTCTGCACCTTCTCCAGCGCTTATAGACTTTTTGATTTATTGAAGTGTCTTCAAAAGAGAAGTAGGGAAAGCAGGACAGGGCATGGGTAGGAGTTAAGCAAGGAGGTTTTCTCAGCCAGAGTCTGGCTTCGGCCTGGTCCAGCAGGAGCATGAGAGCATGAATTACAGTTCAGAGTTGGTTCCACCTTGAGGCAGGGTCCCAGCCTTATATAATCTGAGTTTAGGGGCAACACGTGGTCTGTTGAAGACAGGTAGTAGAGGGACATAACCCCTGGACAAGGTGGCTCCCCTTTGACCTAACATCCACTATTTATGTTTGTTCATTTTACAATCTTTTAAAACTTTTAAAATACTTATATGAAATGAGATCATCTTTGTAAAAACATGTTGATATTTATTAAATCTTATAAAGGAGTGATAAGATATAGGAACTTGAGCAATGGATGCTTCAAAGGAAATAAATGGGTAGTCATCATTGTGTTCCCAGGGTACTGCAGAATGAAAGTAATAAAGGTTCAGCAGAAATAAGGGACCCATGGGGCCTGACAACAGAGGCATTCTGAGAAACTTCTATGAAGGAGATGAATCTTAGTGGAATTTTAGAGGAAAAAAGGGACGTCATCTTGATGTTCAAATAACAGCTCTGGCCAACCTGCACTAGAAGTGTTGGTGACTGTGACCTGTATTTTGTGGCTAGAGGAGTACACCTGGATTGTGTGTCCTGGTAACTCCAACCAAAAACAAGGGTGCTTTGACTGAACAGTCTACCCTGCAGCCTCCCGGGTAATCCAAGCAGGCTCCCCTGAGCAGCTGAAGGCCCAGGGGCCACCGTTTCTGTCTGTGTGGAACCAGGCTTTCTGGGTGGTCGTGGCTCTGTACATGTGGCCTCTAGTTAGGTGGGTAAGTGTATTGGCTTCAGGGTTTGCAATAGCCCTGCCACAAAGAAGGGAATGTGGTGAGCCTTTTCACAATTCCGTTTCTCCAAAATGGATGAGGTAGCAGTTGAAACATACCTTCCTCAGGCCTGTAGACAGACGGTGCCACATAAGGACTAAATCATTCACCATCCTACAGTTCCACTTCTCTAGAATGAATGAGCTGGAGTTTGGAACTCTGCACCTTGAGAATACAGTGTGATACACACACGGATTACTTAACTTTTCCATGGCATTGACCCCACATTTTAAAAGTTAATGAGAGGTCCTGCTAGGATCACTTGGTTGGGCCAAGTGTGAAATGGGCTCATTTCTATAACAAAGCCCAGACATGAATACAGATGATGTTTTAAGAAAGTCAAAAAAGGAGAAAATGCAACCTTGGAAAGTTAGCCATGAAGAGAATATAGGGTTGCCAAATTTATTTTCATCTGGTCATTTCCCCAAGGTTTATCTTAAGAATAAAACCTCATGATCCTTGTGGCTTAAAAAAAAAAAAAAAGACAACTTTGTATAAATGAAAGCACATGTTGAAGGTACCATTTATACGGGAAAACTTCCTCCGAATTATGAATTGGGGTTTTTTTGGTCCAAAAGCACTTGTCATGTTTGTCTCTGATGCCCTGTGACTGTCACCCCCCCCCATTCCCCATCCACTGCACCAGGCTTCATGTCACATCTGCCTTGTCCTAAAAGACACACAAATGAGTGTGTGTGTTGTGTCTGTTATCCAGAGAGCAGACATTCAGATGCTCCACTTGGTCCTATGGAGGGGACACCCTGGCATTTAAAACGTGGGGGAAAAAAAAACAAAAACAAAAACAGAAAGAAATAAAAAAAAAAAATGCGGGGGGACGGGGTGGGGGGTGTGAGCCCCCCATGTGCAAGGCTGATCTCATCAGTTTTCCCTTGCCTTCCTCTTTCAGAATGCAAGCGCATTGAAGTTTTAGACATCGTGTTTGTAATCGACAGCTCTGGCAGCATTGACCACGATGAATACAATATCATGAAGGACTTTATGATCAACTTGGTGAAAAAAGCTGATGTGGGCAAGAATCATGTCCGGTTTGGGGCTCTGAAGTACGCGGATGACCCGGAGGTGCTATTTTATCTGGATAACCTTGACACCAAGTGGGAGGTGATCTCGGTGCTCCAGAATGACCAGCCCATGGGGGGCAACACTTACACCGCTGAGGCCCTGAGCTTCTCAGACCACATGTTCAGTGAAGCCCGGGGCAGCCGTCTGCACAAAGGGGTCCCCCAGGTCCTCATCGTGATCACCGATGGGGAATCCCACGATGCCGATAAGCTCAATGCTACAGCCAAGGCCTTGAGGGACAAGGGCATCCTTGTCCTGGCCGTGGGCATCGCCGGTGCCAACCCTGTGGAGCTGCTGGCCATGGCAGGATCGAGTGACAAGTACTTCTTCGTGGAAACTTTCGGAGGTCTGAAGGGGATATTTTCAGATGTGTCTGCCAGCGTATGTAACTCTTCAAAAGTAGGTAAGATTCATCCATTACATTTTCTTAATTATCAGAAGAGGTCCAAATAAGCGGGGAACCAAATGGGGCACTGAAGATTCTGTAGAGGGTTCCCCCTTGTGAAATCTTCAACCTTCTACAGCATTCCTACTCACCTCTGCCTAAATTCTTCCAGTGATGGAAAATTCACCATTTTCTTTTTCTTTTGATGAAGAGGGGCTATACTTCCTTTTTTAATTAAAAAAATTTTTTTTTAATTTTCATTGACACCAGAAACAGTTTGTACTGGGGTATAGCCGATGAACAGTGTGGTGGTAGCTTCAGATGAACAGCGAAGGGACTCAGCCCTTCATACACAAGCATCCATTCTCCCCCGAAGCCCCTTCCACCCAGGCTGGCACGGAACACTGAGCAGAGCTCCATGTGCCACACAATAGGTCCCGCGACATTTCAAATAAATAACCAGCAAAATTCACCATGTTGTGAACAGGCTGTATTCATTGGAGCACAAATGGGTCTTTGCATGCCACTTTCACCCACAGAAAGTTCTTCCTTCTGTTCCTTACACAAGAAATCAAGTCCCTCTCTTGCTCAGAACCACTGGTTGAAGTCCTACCTCCTCCAGTCCGGAAGCTCCCTGCGCCTTCACGTGTTTCTGTTATGGCACAGGCTCATTTGAAACATGGAGCCCAGTGCTAAAGACCCAGTGTTAGCCTCAGATGTTTCCAGAGCAGAGAGCACACAGGATTTCTTCTGCCCGAGGTGCTGTGTTTCTGTTCTGGCAGCTCGAGGTTGCATTGCCACATCCACGTATGTGTGCCTTCATTCACTCGTTCGCTCAGCTGCCAATTTACAATTTCACATCCAAGGGAGATTACGGTCTTTTAAAACTCCTCGGTATTTTTATTAGGATGTGTTTTACTAAAAATACCAAGTATTTTTGTTAGGAGAGTTAATATTAATCTAGGATTTCAATATCTTGGTGCAGTTCCTTTAAAAAATTATTTAGCTTTCCTGTTTTTCATATGCCGTGCCTCCTGAGACCACAGCTACTATCTTTTCCGTTCACAAAACTAACAAAATCCATCTGGATCTCAACAAGAGCTGGGATGAGTCTCTTACCTTCTATTGGCCAATGTCTTAAATTCAGACTGACCTTTTCAAGTCCACTGTAGAAGTCGAAACTGAATTTTTATATTGAATGTTCTCCCTTGGGCACAAAGAAAGTTTATTTCCTTTATTTGAATCTGAAACAAAGGAATTTAATGAACTAACCAGTTCCTGAAGGATCTATTCACCCAATAGTTTATCTCTACCTTGCTTATCTCAGCTACAGAAATCTCAAGATATCTTTCATCTTTTCTGAGGCTAAAATGAGAATTAATAAAGTTAGGTCAGTGATGAGCTCTATGGGGAATTCAAGGAAATTTTAATGCTTTCCAGAAGGCTGAAGAACACATATGAGCATGTGCCAAGCATAACTCATTCACTGGCAATGGCCTTTCACATTCTTTTTGTTAATTTGCTGTGATAAGACAAGGGCAACATCTCTAAACCACAGTGCATTGTTCAAAATCGTTTCTCTCAAGCGGACATTTTTGCCTGTATGCACCAGAAAGCGGGCTGGTTAAGAGACAAAGAGACTAGATATAGGCTGGAAGTCTTGAGTCTTAAAACTCAGTTTGCCAGAAACGAGAAAAGCGTTTATTGACTCAACTGGCCAGCAAGGCCAAGTCAATAATAAAGACCATCTGTCTGTCTGTTCGTATCCCTAAGTGGATGTGTCATTTATTTTTCTTGTTATGCTACCACTGTCAACAGGCTTTCTGGAAGTTAAGCCTAGACTGCAGGTGAGAACTCATTTTCTGTCACACCACCCCCAGTTCTCTAGCATCTCAGAAAAGAAAATGGTGTGAAGCCAAACAGAAAAGAGAAGCCTAAAAGGATATGGGACTATCCTCACGCTGACTCTGTGACACGGTTGTGTGTCTCTGTTTTTTCTCCAATTAATGGGACCACAGGATGGCATAAGCTAAAACACCACCTTCAGAAATAGCATTTCCCTGTCAGTTCAGTTCAGCCACTGAGTCATGTGTGACTCTTTGCGACCCCATGGACTGCAGCACGCCAGGCTTCCCAGTCCATCACCAACTCCCAGAGTCTACTCAAACTCATGTCCATCAAGTTGGGGCTGCCATCCAACTATCTCATCCTCTGTCATCCCCTTCTCCTCCTGCCCTCAATCTTTCCCAACATCAGGGTCTTTTCAAATGAGTTAGCTCTTTGCATCAGGTGACCAAAATATTGGAGTTTCATCCATAACATCAGTCCTTCCAATGAATATTCAGGACTGATTTCATTTAGGACTGACTGGTCTGACCACCTTGCAGTCCAAGGGACTCTCAAGAGTCTTCTCCAGCACCACAGTTCAAAAGCATCAATTCTTCAGTGCTCAGCTTTCTTTATTGTCCAATTCTCACATCCATACATGACTACTTGAAAAACTATAGCCTTGACTAGACGGACCTTTGTCAGCAAAGTAGTGTTTCTGCTTTTTGATATGCTGTCTAGGTTGGTCATAACTTTTCTTCCAAGGAACAAGCATCTTTTAATTTCATGGCTGCAGTCACCATCTGCAGTGATTTTGGAGTCCAAGAAAATAGTCTGTCACATTTTCCATTGTTTCTCCATCTATTTACCATGAAGTGATGGGAGCAGATGCCATGATCTTTGTTTTTTGAATGTTCAGTTTTAAGCCAACTTTTTCACTCTCCTCTTTCACTTTCATCAAAAAGCTGTTTAGTTCCTCTTTGTCATCTGCATATCTGAAGTTATTGATATTTTTCCTGGCAATCTTGATTCCAGCTTGTGCTTCAACCATTTTTTCTTCTCGAGGATGGTTTTGACCATGGCTGCCTATACAGTGTTACAAACCTCCATCCATCGTTCTTCAGGCATTCTGTGTATCAGATATAATCTAATCTAATCATAAGGGATTTGATTAGGTCATACCTGAATGGTCTAGTGATTTTCCCTATTTTCTTCAATTTAAGTTGAATTTTGCAATAACGAGTTCATGATCTGAGCCACAGTCAGCTTCCAGTCTTGTTCATTTGACTTCCCCTGCTCAGTTAGAAAAAGAATAACAATCTGATTTTGTTGTTGTGTTCTTTGTAGACTGTGAAATTGAAAAAGTCGATCTCGTGTTCCTCATGGATGGTTCAAATAGCATTCATCCAGATGACTTTAGGAAGATGAAAGAATTCTTGGCATCTGTCATTCAGGACTTTGATATNCATTTTCCATTGTTTCTCCATCTATTTACCATGAAGTGATGGGAGCAGATGCCATGATCTTTGTTTTTTGAATGTTCAGTTTTAAGCCAACTTTTTCACTCTCCTCTTTCACTTTCATCAAAAAGCTGTTTAGTTCCTCTTTGTCATCTGCATATCTGAAGTTATTGATATTTTTCCTGGCAATCTTGATTCCAGCTTGTGCTTCAACCATTTTTTCTTCTCGAGGATGGTTTTGACCATGGCTGCCTATACAGTGTTACAAACCTCCATCCATCGTTCTTCAGGCATTCTGTGTATCAGATATAATCTAATCTAATCATAAGGGATTTGATTAGGTCATACCTGAATGGTCTAGTGATTTTCCCTATTTTCTTCAATTTAAGTTGAATTTTGCAATAACGAGTTCATGATCTGAGCCACAGTCAGCTTCCAGTCTTGTTCATTTGACTTCCCCTGCTCAGTTAGAAAAAGAATAACAATCTGATTTTGTTGTTGTGTTCTTTGTAGACTGTGAAATTGAAAAAGTCGATCTCGTGTTCCTCATGGATGGTTCAAATAGCATTCATCCAGATGACTTTAGGAAGATGAAAGAATTCTTGGCATCTGTCATTCAGGACTTTGATATCAGTAACAACAGAGTGCGTATAGGAGCTGCCCAATTCAGCCACACTTACCAGCCGGAGTTCCCCCTGGGCATGTTCATCAGCAAAGAGGAGATCTCATTTCAGATTGAAAACATCAAGCAGATCTTTGGATACACCCACATCGGCGCCGCCCTCCGGCAGGTGGGGCACTACTTCCAGCCGGACATGGGCAGCCGGATCCACACAGGTACCCCCCAGGTGCTGCTGGTCCTCACGGATGGCCAGTCCCAAGACGAGGTGGCTCAGGCTGCTGAAGAGCTGAGACACAAAGGTATCGACATTTACTCCGTGGGCGTGGGAGATGTGGATGACCAGCAGCTCATTCAGATCACCGGGACCGCCGATAAGAAGCTGACGGTTCACAGCTTTGACGAACTGAAGAAGGTCAAGAAGAGGATTGTTCGTAACATCTGTACCTCCGGGGGTGACAGCAGTGAGTATCCAACAGGTCCCTAGGGTCTATGCCTTCTCTGGGGCTGCGGGGAGAATGCAGGTTCGTGCCTGTGGATTGCAGATGGAACCTTTCACAGTTATCAAGTGTTTCCTGTCCCTTGTATGTTGAGACACAGGATATGAGGCTCTTGTCCGTTTTCCTCTCCTGGGAGCATATGCCCTCTTTGTGATGGGAAAGCCTCACCTTCTGGAGGTGTGAGGACAAGGCCTGTTTACACCCTGGTTGGTTTTAGAGGCTGAAGAATGGGTCCCCTCAAAACAAACTATATGACAGATTTGGGTTGCCTGGCAGTGGGGCTCCCAACTGCTGCCACAGGGAGCGAGGGAGTATCTTAGAGTTGAGAGCCTTAATGTGAAACTTCAACGCAGAAGTTGGTAAATATTTTCTTAAAAATTAGCACATTTTGACATTTTTTCCAACAGATAGAAGAAAAGGTCTTGAAGGAGAAATAACTTTTTCTATTTTTATAAAAGTCCTCACTGGGTTGGCTGTGATTCGGTATGACTACCTATGGTAAAGAGTAAGCCTAGATTTCCGCCAAGAAGAGAAAAGCTACGTGGTTGTAAAGAGGCAGCTCTGGAGATGAGTGGTTAGTGGACTATAAATGCCCATTTAATAGACACTTCTTCTTGCACAAGTGGCTTAACTTTCCTAAGTTTAATTTTCTCATCTGTAAAAACGAACCAAAACGCATCTAGTTCAAAAGATCGTTGTGAAGATGAAATGAGGAAACGCATATTTAACATTACTTTGAATAAACGTGACAGCTGGGACGTCATCATCAAGTCACCTCACTTTTGTCTACCATCGAGCCATTTGATTTATTCATGGGATCAGCTCTTGCCTTGCCCCCAGTCACTTTAAAGAAGTAAGTGGACCTCTTCTTGGTGATGAATATGTCCATCCTTGGATAACTCTTCAGAGTTCACACTCAGTCAGGTTCACTGTGCTTTCCCTGCTGCAGGCCCATCACCATGACCATTTTAGCTGGCTGGCATTTTAGCGCTCCTCCCCCACCTCCCACATTGCCCCCTCCTCCCAGGCCTTGCCGTCTCCTTACTGATTGTGGTGTCCAACCTCTCCAGCATGCGCTGGCCAAGGGAGATGGGACAGAGGATCAGGAAAGTTCTTCACTTGATGGGACTTTTCAGAACTCCATTTTCTCAGCAACCTTGTCTAAACTGGGCCCACTCATGGCTGCTTCAGAGACTTCCCTTCCGCAATTCGTCAGCTGCCTCTGTCCCTTGAGGAAAGTGGGCATCTCTCAGTTCCAGCTGTTCCCTATGCCTTCCTCAGCTTCAGGGTACCTAGGGATGCCTCCCGCTTGTCTTGGAGAAGGCAATGGCACCCCACTCCAGTACTCTTGCCTGGAAAATCCCATGGACAGAGGAGCCTGGTAGGCTGCAGTCCATGGGGTCATGACCAGTCGGACATGACTGAGCAACTTCACTTTCACTTTTCCCTTTCATGCATTGGAGAAGGAAATGGAAACCCACTCCAGTGTTCTTGCCTGGAGAATCCCAGGGACGGGGGAGCCTGGTGGGCTGCCGTCTATGGGGTCGCACAGAGTCAGACACGACTGAAGCGACTTAGCAGCAGCAGCAGCCTGCTTTATCTGCTGCTATCTCTTTGCCCCTCCAGGCAGCCTTCTTGGGTGGGAGACCAGAGAAGCCCAACACAGCTCTTTCTTCTGTGCAGCCGTATCAACTCCATGGGAAACAATTATGTGTCAGTTTCCCCAGGAAACCCTGGAAGTCCCAGCACCCCTGTCGCTGTTCCAGTGTGGGTGCTTCTCCTTTGTAGAAAGCAGCATGATATCATATCTCATTGTTCATAATTTCTTGGCTGTATTGTCTCCAGGTTGCCTCTCAAAGTGCCTCTCTCTTCAGTTAAAGAGAACCCTCTGTCCTCTGTGTGTGTGTGTGCGCATGTGCACTTGTGGGCAGAGACTCATGGCACACCAACTGTCCCCTCCGTAAGTCTTCTGGGCTCTAAGCACAAACCTTCCATAGGCCCAGCGTGTGAGCTGACGTTTAGGAGTCCTGCCGTCGGTCAGGACTGTCTATATAGATTGTACTCCACTTTCCTCCCATACTTTGTAATGTGCCTGGTGACTTCAGCCAAACCTCCACATGAATTTCCTGTTTCACGTGAAATACCCATTTCCATGTATTCATATTAGGCTGAAAAGTATCTTGGAACTGTTTAATCTGTCCTTAATAGGGTGAAAAAAAAGCCAAGTGGAAAGTCAAAACAGACGTCATGAATGTATAAATAAATAAGCAAAGTACACTTTAAAGATAATTCAAGTGATTACTGTAACAAACAAGAATGTGTGAGGCCTTTGTGGCTAAGCTGTGGTCTGAGGACTGATGAGGTTGGAATGATAAAGCTGATAAAGCCTGTACAAACATAGTGGAGGATACCAGCTCCTCTTGAGCAATAAACTCCCAAATCAAGGGATATCAGACAGTAGCTTGATGTGTCTCAAAAGAAACCTGATTCAGAGCCTGAACATCCAGTTTGCTTCTTATTAAAACATGCACCACTTTGGAGCGGTCACTAGCCTTTCTTAGTTTCCTCATTTGTGCAGTTAAATTATTTCTGTTTCTCTGATTGTACTTAGGATTTAGTTTCTGGGAAAGGATGGTTAGCTGCATGGAGATATGAGGGAAACATCAGTTATTTCTTGTGCCTCTATGGAGGGTCAAGCATTTTCAAATATTATAAATGCATTATCTCTTTAAACTCCCAAACTCTCTGTGGTTTGTATTTTCATCCCCATTTACAAACGAGGAAAAGGGAGCTCTAAGGAATATTGGAAGCCTGCCCCAGATTTTACTGGAGGTGACAAACTAAGCAAACTTTAAAATCTGCATCTGTCTGATTCCAACCTATTTGTGGGTTGTTAAATTTTTTGATATTGTGGCTGTCTCGGTTTTCTTGATATAGTTACTCTCTAGGTTATCTGGTGATCATGTTATAAGTATTGTGCTTCAACTATGAATTGCTGGAACTTGTTAAGACATCACGGATTTCTATCTCAAAAGCTTCTGCTGTGTAAAGAAGCCACTCACTGCTAGGCGGTCCCTTCCAGCAGCATAATATAGCACTTGAAACCTGCATGGCCTAGCATCGCTGGCCACCCAGGAGGTGGTGAAAATAAGGTCGTCCAGTGTAGGGACTCCAGACAGGCCTGGATCTGACTCCCACATGCGAGGTCCACAGCAATAACCGTGAGACCTCGGGCAAGCCTCTCTAAGCCACAGCATCTTCTTCTGCAAAATGAGTATTAGAAGCATTTCTGTTTATTCTGCGTGTCATAGGGACACATGAGGGACGCACGAGGACCAGCGTGCGTAAATACTCAGTGAGTCTTGGTGACTCTCATAGCGTATTGCCAAAGGTAGCTTGAAGTGCTTTTATAAGCCCGGTGCACGGAGTGATAGAGTAATTTAGTTCACAAAAGGACAGTTTGCCAAGAGTTCCTTGGTTTAGCAACTTTAATCGTTTAGCAGTTCAGAGCTATAGTTCAATTTCCTGCTTCAATATACACCAAATTCCCCTAAGCAACTAACCCAAACCCTGTTTCCTTATCTTCACCCATGCTAGTCTCCTGAGTTTTCTTGGAGTCTGCCTGTTCTAACCACCCAGAGGAGGCCCCCAGTTTTCAGGATATGGACTTGCTGCCTTTTTGGCATGGAGCCGTGACTAGGTAGCAGAAGAATCGAGAGTACCCCTCCTCTTTCACCTCATCAAGGAAGATGAGTCCGAAAGGACATTCAACCAAAGGCCAGTCTGATAAGGACGAAGTAGGCACACCTTCAGGAACTGACTCACAGAATATGGGAAATATAAGAAAAAACTGATGGTCATTTCCACCTTTTCTTGACAAGGGTCTATTCACGTCCCCGTCTTAATGGGGCTCTCTAGAAAGCAGAGCTTGAAGCACAGGTTATGTGGCAGCACTCCAGTGGGAGTACAGTCCCAGGGAAGCAGGAATGGGTGATACAGGAAAGAAGAAAGTAACCATGAGATGTGTGTTACCAAGCTCGCTACAGCTTCTGAGAAGGCATCACTGGTACGCTGGTCCTGCAGAAGGTCACCCGGGAAGTCCCGGAAACACTGCGCAGACCAGCCAATCAGGGGAAGAAGAGCCGCTTATCTGCTGGTTCCTTGCCACCTTCTGCCTTTCACTGCTCGCAGTTCACCCCATGGAGAGCTGCTCTCCCACACCACGGAACTGTGTTATCCAGCCCTTTGGAAAGTCAGACCTGGGAGCGGCAGTGTGTTGAATCTGTGGCTGAAGTGGTGGAAGGGGCCAGAGCTCCCGTGAGTTCAGTTGGGTTGGGCAGGGGTTGGACCAGAGCCATTGAAGACCTAGTGCAGGGAGGGTGGTGGTGTCAAACCCTGCCCAGCACACACTGTGAGGGAGAGCCAGCCGTGGCGCCGCCGAGGCTCTCCGGGGACAAGTGTCCAGCTCCTGGGTGTGTGTGCGGACAGCGGATCTCGGAGGTATACAAACTAGGTCTTTACCTAACTGTGGGCGTCCCTGGTGGCTCAGCTGGTAAAGAATCTGCCTGCAATGTGGGAGACCTGGGTTCGATCCCTGGGTTGGGAAGATCCCCTGGAGAAGGGAAAGGCTACCCACTCCAGTATTCTGGCCTGGAGAATCCCAAAGGGGTCGCAAAGAGTCGGACACGACTGAGCCACTTTCACTTTCACTTCACTTACCTAATCATATTTTATAGATCTTTCTTTCTCTTTTTTTCATCTAAGATATCCCCTTCTTTTAAATCTCCAACAAAATTTTTCTCTTATCCCAGCTAATAACCACCAACAGCCCAATTTTGCACTTAGAATAAGTGTTTTCTCCAGAATCTGTCTTCTAATCTTATTAATATACCCTACTATCTTGACTGTATTTCTTTCTTTTTAAAAAAAATTTATTGAAGTATAGTTAATTTATAATGTTTATAATTTATTCTGTTGTGCAGCAAAGTGATTCAGTTGTACATATATATTATTTTTCATATTATTCTTCATTATGGTTTATGATAAAACATTGAATATAATTCCCTGTGCTACACAGTAGGGCCTTGTTGCTTTTCTATTTATGTATATGGTAGTTTGTATCTACTGACCCAACTTGTCTCTCCCCCATCCCCATCTCTCTTTGGCAATCATAAGTTTTTTCTCTATGTCTGTGAGTGTGTTTCTTAAATAAGTTCATTTGTTGGACAGTGATTCTTAATACTAAAACTCTGCCATCATTAACTCCAATTAAGGACTTTCTTTATAAGTCAGATAATGAAAATCAGCTTTGGAGTTTGGCAGGGAACCAGGAGACTGTTACTGTCTTGCCCAATCCTTTCTTTCCCCTGTTCTTTTGTACTTTTCTCTTGAAATATATAATCTTGTTTTTATAGACAAGAAAGTTAATGCTCAGAGAGGTGAAGAGATTTGGCAGAAGTGGTTTAGTAGTAACACAGTAGTGACCTGTATAGTACCGAAACGAAGTCTGCCTCCCCACTCCGGGGTTCCTTACTGCTAGTTGTCAGATTCTCAGAGCACTAGTTTATTTGTTTTTACCACCCTTGGAAGCCAGTCCTAACCCGCTTTTGATTCCCACTCCTGCTATTAGAAAAGATCCTGATACTGGGAGGGATTGGGGTGAGGAGGAGAAGGGGACGACCGAGGATGAGGTGGCTGGATGGCATCACTGACTTGATGGGCGTGAGTCTGAGTGAACTCCGGGAGTTGGTGATGGGCAGGGAGGCCTGGCATGCTGCGATTCATGGGGTCGCAAAGAGTCGGACACGACTGAGCGGCTGAACTGAGCTGAACCTGCTGTTCTACTACTATCCTTCATCCTTTCTCATTGGAAATCCATTTTTAGCCTTCTTCCTAGCCCACTTCCGAAACCGTCTCTGCCTCCTCTTGCTAGCTCTGAAGGGCTGTTGATTTGAGGGCAGACATCCCCGTAGAGTCTGCAAGGTCATTCCATGAGAGCCCGCTTGACTCATATGATCCACTCTCTCCGACTGTATTTAGACATACAACTGCCACCTCCGGACTGTTCCCCAAATTCCATTTCTTGGATCACATTATCATGGACTCATTCATCAATCTGAATTAGTTAATTAAACACCAGGAACTTATTTACTAGAGTTTGTAATTTTAGTAATCTAGGTAAAAAGTTAAATTACTCCATTTTTAAAGAGGATGGTTCCTAGGAACACTCAATGATGACATTTTGTCATCTTCGTTTTTCACAAGAGAGTGTTTTCCTTGAAGGCAGTAATGTGTTCTAGTAATTCAGTGGTTTTCTGTTCAGGGATTAAATCGTCAAAATCATTCCTTTAGGAGTTTTTCTTTTTTTATTTTTCTAAACAACTTTCTGTTTTCAAATGTTTTTCCCTTATAATTATAATTTAATATTTGTTGAATGACCTCAGTTGATAGGTAGCATGAAATGAGTTTTCTCTTTTGGACTATTAACACTTCCACAACATGTTTCAGCTATTTAAGTGACTCTTCATAGCTTCTTCAGTGGACACAATGGAATCTTTCAGAACTTTGTTATAGAATCATCTAGATTTTATAGATGCTGGGGGAAAAAAACCCCACTTTAACAGGTTGTGAAAGAGCAATTCTGAGCCTTTCCATTATTCACATTTTTCCTTGTTTTTCAACTTTATAACTGGGATGGAAACAAGAATTGCAAGTCTCATGATTCAACCATGACACATAAGTCAAATAAAGTTCTTTATTGGCCTGATACAATATGCTTTTCGCTTGAATCCTAGATTGCTTTGTGGATGTTGTGGTGGGATTCGACATCTCAACTCAGCAGAATGGGCAGACTTTGCTCGAAGGCCAGTCCTGGATGGAAACCTATCTTCAAGACATCTTACGTTTCATCAGCTCCCTCAATGGGGTAAGCTGTGAGGTGGGCACGGAGACTCAGGTTAGTGTGGCTTTTCAAGTGACCAATGCTGCAGAAAAATATTCCCCCAAGTTTGAGATCTACAGTGAAAACATCCTGAACAGCTTGAAGGATTTAACAGTTAAAGGACCATCTCTTCTCAACGCAAACCACTTGAGTTCTCTGTGGGATGCATTTCAGAATAAGTCAGCTGCTCGGGGAAAGGTAACTTGGTTTTTTTTTGTTTATTGGTTTTTGGTTGCAGTGACTTCCTTTTTACTCATTTTTCTGTTTTGAATACTCTCCTAGGTGGCCCTCTTATTTTCAGATGGATTGGATGATGATGTTGAAAAGCTTGAACAAAAAGCTGATGAACTTAGAAAAGAAGGTAGCACGCCTGGGGAGGGCTGGGAAAGGAGTGTTGGCGAACTTTGTAACCTCAAAACTGAGTCCTGGCTCTTACATTTGCAGACTCGCAGCACTGAATTTGCAGCCTCTCTACTCTGAGTGCACGTGGGAGGGCAAGCCAGCTCCCGCAGCATTTTGGCATCTGCTTTTTCCTCCTGCCCGTGTGAAATGGCACTGAATGCAGTGTCTTATCCTTTCCCTCGATTACTCTAGTTCTTCTTCCTTAGCTTTCCTGGAGTATGTGCCTGCTTCCCCTGCCCCCAGCTGTCTAACCTTTCTATGTCTTAAGTGCCAGCAGCAGTGAGCCATGTACGCTTCTGCTTGACTAGGGAATGGGAGGGTTGGACAGTTTTCTTCTAACACTCTTAACGTTTTCAGAGTTCCAAGCACTGGTGGACAAGTTTGCTCATGTCTTGGGACTTCATAATCAGTTCCTGCTCTCAGATGACAAATGGACCAACTATGGTGTTAATGAGTTTTTCAAGCTCTGGCACCAGGCTTTTGGCTTCAGGAACCAATGCTCATTCTGATTTATTGTCCATTTGTACTAAAATATGGATCAGTGGTAGGAAAATGCATTCACATGTTTTGGTTTGACTAAGAATAGAAACAGATTTTTGTAAGTGGATGTTACTGGTACTCCACCCAGACCCCCTTACAGACAGGCTCCCTCATCGTCCAGCTGCTGTGAGTGTTGGCTGCTCACATGTTACCCACAGGTTCCCTCTCTCTCCGAGGAACTGCCCTTCACCAGCCTTGCCTGGAAGGTTACTCCCTGTCCCCATCTTTGGGCAGCAGGTGGAGTGCAGAGCCTTGGATGCCAATTGTGTGGTGTCACTCAGGCTCCAGAGTTCCCCACGGGATCAGGCTGAAGCTAGACTTGCGCTGAAACACTGTCTTGCTTAGCGCCTTCCCCAGCCTGACCCTGCTTACCTTTGTTCCCTTCTTTAGAGAGGGCTTCCTCAATAAATCATGGGCATCTAAATGGCTCTCTCAGGCTCTGCTTCGAGTGCATCTGACCTGCCTCTCTGGTTAACTACTAGAGGTGGATTAAAGTGAAAGTGTCAATCACTCAGTTGTGTCTGACTCTTTGCAACCCCATGGACTATAGCCCGCCAGGCTCCTCTGTCCATGGGATTCTCCAGGCAAGAATCCTAGAGTGTGTTGCCATTACCTTCTCCAGGGGATCTTCCCAACTCAGGGATTGAACCTGCGTCTCTCATGTCTCCTGCATTGCAGGCAGATTCTTTACCACTGAGCCACCATTACATTTTGTCTTTTCACTGGTTCTTATTCCTCCATCTTAAACAGATTACAAAATTCACTGAAGTCACAGCTGAAGGGTAAGGGATTTATTTTTATTGTATTTACTAAAGCTGTTTCTCTTTATTCTATCGTCTTGGCCTTTATTCTTGATCTGAAGAGGAAATATTAATGAAGACTGGGAACAGGACCCTCAGGTGGATAGGAAGGGCTTTTTCAATTTCAGCTTTTCTTTTGTGGGGGAAGATATACCTTTGCAGACATGATCAGAGTTTTCTCCAGAAAGTTTCTCTTGGAACACCCAGATTTCTAAGACCGATCTTCTTTCTTCCAGCTCCCGAGGAAAACTGGTAAATGAGTTTTGACTTCAGAAGCTAGATTTTGAATATCCTCAGAAACTTAGAATCTTTTTCCAGCATTCAAAATCAATTGTATTTCCAATACAATTGGAAAACGTGAAAAAGTGGAAAACAAAATTTAAAAAGCCATTTGCAATGTACATAACAGGAACTGCCAAGGTATATATATAACAAAATATAGTTGTCTGTTTGCTGAAAATTACTAAAACAATGATAAAGAAGACTGAATATGGTTAAATGTCAATTCTTTCCAAAGAGATCTGTAGATTCAGTTAAGTCACAATCAAAATCAAAGCAGGATATTGGTTAATGTACAAAAAAATGGTTCAAAATGTATGTGGAAATGTAAAGGACCCAAAATAGCCCAAACAACTTTGAAAAAGAGGTAAAGGTTGGAGGACTCACGTCAGCTACAGCCTTTCAGTGGGAAAGATAAAAGGGTGTGCGCCACAATGTTCTTTGAAAGGTGTTGAATGTCTCCCAGTTGGAACAGAAAGCACCTCTGGCTGTGACCTCCCACATTTCACATAGCTGCTGAGTTGATGCTGAGCCCTTGATCTGTTAACCCAAGAGAGCCTCTCTAACCTGAGGCCCAGACTCTGTACATGTAAACTGAGCCGTCACCGTGGAACAAGAGGAGACCAGGAGAAAAGGGTCCTCAGGGATGGATATTGCTTTATAACCAATCCATGGAGATTGGGGTTCGAATCCGTTTTTTCACTTAAAAAAATCCAGTACTCTAGAATCTACTCAGTGATTCTTTATTCTCCCAATTTTTGAAAGCTTCTTTTTCTTAATTCATTTTTTAAGAATTGAAAACACTTTGTTTAAGATCATATGAACCAGATGAGTCCAGAAAGATCAGGATTGGAGTCCTCTGTCCTGAGAAAAGTGAAAGAAAGTGAAGTCGCTCAGTCGTATCCGACTCTTTGCAACCCCATGGACTATAACCTACCGGGCTTCTCTGTTCATGGGATTTTCCAGGCAAGAGTACTGGAGTGGGTTGCCATTTCTTTCCCCAGGGGATCTTCCCAACCCAGGGATCAAACCCAGGTCTCCAGCATTGCAGGCAGATGCTTTACCATCTAAGCCACCAGGGAATCCTGAGTTACAAATTATAGTTACACGCGTATTTCCTGCAGATCAACAGCCCCACGGTTCTCATAACTCTTAAACTTCTACCTTTCTTGGAACTTACAAGAAATATCAGATGTGAGATCTTTCCCCTTGTAGGTAGACCCACTGGCGTGCCTCCTTTTGATCATTAGACAGCAGCTGATGAACCTGGCACTCTTCGTGGCCTCTCCCAGCCCCGATCCCGCCTCTCCCCATCATTCTCACTCTTAGAAGTGACCCGTCTTTGTTTGCTTGAGACAAACCAGAGACTGTCAGCATGCAAACCAGGAAAGCTCCAGCAAACTAGGGCAGGTCAGGCACCCTATTCGTTGGCATTTCTCCCTTTATTTCGCGTCAGCAACCACATTGTTTGCTGCGTGCAGAACTGGAGCCTTCCCACTGTATCCCTGAAACCGTTCTCTTCACTCTCCTTCTCCTCTCCAAGTCACACGGAAACTTCTATAAGAAAGCACTCTTGACTCTGCCACGTCCTTGGAATATTCTTTATCTGTTCTCATCCTTTGGTTTTCAGGTCCCATCCAAAGAATTCTTCACCTATCCCTAATAAAGTGAGAAAAGGTATGCCAAATAGTTATGTTTTCATAAAGCTAAATGTATCCAACTTTAGGACTGGCCTTTATTATTATGTCTTTAGTACTTTTTTGTTATTAAAGTGTCCTTTGAGTGTAAGCTTTGGAGTCGGGCTGTCGGGTGAAAACCTTTGCTCATCTGTAAAATAGAGCTGTAATCATACTTATCTATAATGTTGTATTTATATCTTAAAAATAAGGTAATGCGTGTAAAGCACTTAGCCGATGTCTAAATGAGAGCACAGTTGTTGCATGGTTACCTCCACCCTAATGATTGCCCGGTGTATTACTATCACCATTTAATGTCCTTACCTTATAAAATAAGCCAACCCTTTCCTAGTCTCTAAAAGTTTTCTTTGAAATATGTTGATCTATAAACTTCCAGAGTCTATGGATCACAGCTCTGGTTGGTTATATGACATTTGCTCCTAATTGCCTTGCAAGAGATCTTTAACTGTCTCTTGCACATGTAATTCCAACCGGATTGTCGTTTAGAGTTATGCTTCTCAAGCTTTAATGTGCATATGAATCACCTGGAGATTTTATTAAAATATAGATTCTGCTTCTGCAGGTCTGGATGGGGCCTGAAATTCTGCATTTCTGATAAGCTTCCACATGAAGGCCCCACTACTGCTCCAAGGACCTCCCTTTTAAGGGGCAAAAATTTAGAACACTTACTTTCTTGACATATGAATTCCTCTGTGCTTTAGCGTGCTCTGTGGATTCCTTGTTGCTGTTATTAAACATAGTCGATTTACAATGCGTTGGTTTGTGGTGTAGTGCAAAGTGATTCAGATATATAGAGACGCAATCCTTTTCAAATTCTTTCCCACTGTGGTCTGTTACAGAGTATTGGATACAGTTCCTTGTGCTGTATAGTAGGACTTTGTTGTCAATTTTATGTATAGTAGTTTTTGTCTGCTAATCCCAAAATCCTAATTTATCCCTCCCCACCTCCTCTCCCCTTTGGTAACCATAAATGTGTTTTCTATATTTGCGAAGACTCAAGCATGGAGTCTGTTTCTGTTTTGTGGATAAGTTGATTTGTGTCGTACTTTAGATTCCACACATAAGTGACACCATATGGTATTTGTCTTTCTCTTTCTGACTTCTCTTGGCACAATGATTTCTAGGTCCATTCATGTAGCTGCAAATGGCATTATTTCATTCTTCTTTTTATGACTAATATATATACAATATGTATCACACCTTCTTTATCCATTCATCTCCTGATGGATATTTAGTTTGCTCCCATGTCTTGGCTATGGTGAAGAGTGCTGCTACAAATATTGGGGTGCATATATCTTTTTGAATTATAGTTTTGTCTGGATATATGCCCAGGAATGGGATTGCTGGATCATGTGATAGCTTTGTTTATAGTTTTTTGAAGAACGCTCGTAATGTTTCTATAGTGGCTGTACCCATTTACATTCCAGTGCAGGAAGCTTCCCTTTTCTCTGTGGAGTCTTTTAAACTCACTATAGTTCATGGGGTCGCAAACAGTCAGACACGACCGAGCGACTTAACATCACATCATCACATTTTACTTTAAGTCTTCAGAGACCTCAAGGATCTGTTATAATTTATTATATAAATTATTCTCCAATCTATTTCGTTTTGAAAAATGGAAATTCCTTTGTTCACTAGTGGTGATTCTGTCTTGTCAGTTTTACAGTGTGTGGTTGGGGAGAGTGAATGAGCGTAAAATGAGTGATCCTCTTGCACCTGGCTTCCTGGAATAGCAACTTTCATACATACGCGAAGAGGTTAAAGGAGCCCTACTCTGCTTAACTGGAGAACTGTTGACTGTGTTGGCTAGGCCTGAATGCCCTCATCACCGTTGCTCTGGATGGACCCACCAGTTCCAGCGACCTGGCTGATCTTCTGTACATCGAATTTGGGAAAGGATTTGAGTACAGGACACAGCTCACTCTTGGGATGAGGGATCTTGGGAGCCAATTGTCAAAGCACCTGGTGAGTTACTCAGAAAAGGCTCATGAGTTTAAATTTTCTATTTGTTTTGTATATAGGGTTCATATTTTAGGCTTATGAATGTGAACTAATTTTGTTCATTTGGGAGTAGAACCAGGCTTTTCTGATTTTGTGAAAAGCCAAAATGAGGGGGTGTTTTGAAAGAAACGTATCGTAGAACGTCGTATTGTAGAGCGATACGTGTTTCTTTTTGTTATTGTTCTCTATTTATTTATCAAAGTGTAGTTTATTTACATGGTATTAATTTCAGGTTACAGCAAAGTGATTCAGTTATACATATATATATACATGGATATATATATATATATATATACACATACTCTTTTTCAGATTCTTTTCCCTTATAGGTTATTACAAAGTATTGGCTCTAGTTCCCTTTGCTACACAGTAGGTCCTTGTTGGTTATCTATTTTATGTTTAGTAGTATGTTTCTGTTAATCCCAAACTCCTTATTATCCTTCCCTCGCAACTCTCCCCTTTGGTAACCATAAGTTTATTTTCTATGTCTGAAAGCATGTTTAACTGATACACTTGGCCAAGAGAAAAAGAAGAAGGAAGAAGAAACTACGTAGCACCTATAATCCTGCTCAAATTGCAGTCAATAAATATGCCACCAAAGCGTGTCTGAGCTGTAAGAGTGACTTGGCTGATCCCTCCGTCAGCCAGTTTTCACATTCCTTGCAGATACGAGATGCCAAAATTCACCACACTGAATATGATTCTGCTGTTTAAGATATGTGTTTTTTCTGCAAATGGCCTGTGAATAGAGCTGATTCCATAGAGTTCAGTTGAAAAAGGAACATCTGTTCCAATCTTGGAAGAAAAGCTAGTGATGTGATGATGGACCTCCCATGTCGTACTTTACGATGAAAAGATGTTTACAGGTTGTCTTGACTGATGGAAATTTTCCCCTTGTGCTCTGTTTTTAGAACCTAATCCCTAAATAAGATACATCACAATCCTTTTCCTTTTAGAAACATACAAGAATTCAGACTAGCTTGGTGAAGGTTTTCCAGTTATCTGTGACTACTTTCACCTCTAATGAGAGAGTGAAAATTCGCAATTTGCTTATAATTTATAAAATCTGTAATCATCGTATCAAGACACTTCCCAATAAGGTGCTGGCTCCTGCTACTTTCCTTTTTACAATTAAATTTTTTTATTTCTGGTGGTGGTTTAGTGGCTAAGTCGTGTCCGACTCTTGAGACCCCATGGACTGTATGTAGCCTGCCAGGTTCCTCTGTCCTTGGGATTCTCCAGGCAAGAATACTGGAGTATGTTGCCATTTCCTTCTCCAGGGGATCTTCCCCACCCAGGGATCAAACCCAGTCTCCCGCATTGCAGGTGGATTCTTTGCCGTCTGAGCCACCAGGGAAGCTCTGTTTATTTTTAATTGAAGGATAACTGCTTTACGCTCTTGTGTGGGTTTCTGCCAAATGTCAATGTAAATCAGTTATGGGCATATCTAGTCCTCTCCCTCTTAAACCTCCCTCCCTACCCCACCCTCCTAGGTTGTTACAGAGCCTGATTTGAGTTCCCTGAGTCACAGAGCAAATTCCCATTGGCTCTCTAGCTTACATACGATAATGCGTATGTCTCCATGTTAATTCTCTCCATAATCCCACTGTCTCCTTTTTTGCCTTCTGCCCGTGTCTGTGAGTCTGTTCTGTATGGCTGTGTCTTTATCGCTGCTCTGCAAATAGGTTCATCAGTATCCTCTTTCTAGATTCTGTATGTATGTGTTAATAAATGATATTAGCTTTTCTCTTTCTGACTTAGTTCACTCTGTATAATAGGCTCTAGGTTTATCCACCTCACTAGAACTGACTCAAATGCATTCCTTTTTATGACCGAGTAATATTCCATTGTATATACGTACCGCAGCTTCTTTATCCATTCTCCTGCTACCTTCTGACAATAGATCTTGCATGTGGATACTTAAACAGTGTGTTCGTGTAGTAATCATGTAAAAATAACTGCTTAGAGAATAGAGAAGTTTTCTTGCAACTTAATGTGCAAGTTTTGCTGTAATTCCTTTCTACATGGGAAAATGGTGTCTATTTTACAAATTTTTTCCTGTCTCTGAAATTTGTAATTTCAAATTGGTAATTCATAGAGGGAGGAAGTTGTTCTTCAAACAAGGTTATAGTTTTTAGATGTCACATAAATGCAATACTGTATAAGAAATGTTTAGTTTTAGAAATAGTCCATTTAATGTTAATAGTAAAATATGCTGTAGAATGTTTGTGATCCAAAGAAAGTTGATTTCATCTAATATGAAATCACAGAATCCATTTTGTCATCATTGTTGTTTGGTTTCACACATTTCAAGTTTTATTGGGTTTTCTGAGGTTTACAAGGGGAAAAACAGAGAATTTTGTAATATCAGAAAAGAAACAGCACACTAAAAGAAACAATTTAGAAGAGAAATTGTGAAATGGTTATAACAAAATATTTTCATTTCTCATCACACTAGAATTTTGATGGGAAACTTCTCAACACAAAGATTGATTCTACCCCACTGAGGCAAATCACAGTATTTATTGCAGACAGAGGTTTCCTTAAAATAAATATTATGGTTTAATTGTTCTCCGGGCAAGAATACTGGAGTGGGTTGTCATTCCCTTCTCCAGGGGATCTTCTTGACCCAGGAAGTGAACCAGAGGGGATCTTCTTGACCTAGGAAGTGAACCTGGGTAGCCTGCATTGCAGGCGGATTCTTTACCAACTGAGCCACCAGAGAAGCCCCCCAAATGTGATGGACTATGTCAGTTTTTCAGGGGGTGACTAACTAGGTCCGGGATAAAATTCACTCAGATTTTTAAAATATATAACATGCTTCTTGGCCAGAGTAAAAAACATAACCAGAGTACAAAATCTCTTCATATGCCCACCCTCTACATAATTGCTTCTGAATGTTGAACACATAATTGGTGTCTTTGACATCCTGTCCCACACGAACTGTTCTAGAAGTGTTGACCATTGAACTCCATGCCAAGCAATATGACAATGGACAGAGTCTAAGTTCTCCAGCATACAAATATTTCACAAAACAGGAAAAGGAAAAAAAAAAAAAAAAACAGCATGTATTCTTTTTATTGAACAAACTATTAGGGCCAGAATTACACAGGGTAATTAACAACACCATGGTGAATGGGGGCACAGGAGATCCCATTAATAAATTAGTGTGCACTGAGTTGGCTGTGGCAAAACTGATGTTTTTCTGAGAACACAAAAACATCTTTGAGTTTATCCTGAATTCCTCTTACGGTGGAGAAGGCAGATCACAGAAGGAAAGATGAACGGTGAAGACTGTCTCCCTCAACCTCTCTGGAGCACCTCGAGCTTGTGTGTGAGTGTGACTGGGCGGTGACACCACCAAATGTAATGTATTCCTACCCTCCTCAAGGTCAATGTTGCGGAGAGGACGTGCTGCTGTTTATTCTGCAAGTGCATCGGAGGAGATGGCACAAGGGGAGACCCTGGACCGGCAGGGAAAACGGTGATTTTACTTGCAATAGTGGCTCGTTTTATTTGAACATAGTATGTTTTTCAGAAACGAGTGTAGGTAGAAATAAGGGCTCCTAGGCAGAGCCTTGAGGTAACCGTTTATCACACTGCTTACATGTCAAGTTACATAGGCTTCTTCTTGGGTTTCTAAGTTGGACTCTTAAAAAAAAAAAAAAAAAAAAAAAACCTTTTTATACAAGCATCCAGAGAAAATCTGCTGATGGGACATCCCTGGCAGTCCAGTGGTTATGAGTCCGTCCTCCACGGAGGGAGTGTAGTTTCGACCTACATGCCAGGCGGAACAGCCAAGAGAAAAAAGAGAGAGAGACAGAGAAACTGCCTAGATTGTTGATTATCCAGTGTCCTGGCAGTGATGACAAGATGCAGAAAAAGCAACTGGGATCTCTTATGTTGAATAATGAAAGCCTCCTAGATACTAAGGAGTCATTTTAACTTCCGTTTTTAATGGCTGCAGAGTCATTTACATCTGATAGGGAATAAGTTGTGTAGTCTGCTGAAAAGCTAGATCTGATCACCCTGTCACAGCAAGAGATGCCAAGATGTTTCATTCAGCTCTACCCAGACCAAAATACTGCCAGAAATATCTAAGTGAAAACAGAGCAAGTCTAACAACAGTTAACTAACCACAGATTCATAGATTTCCCAACGCAAAGAAGCTAACGTACCCTTTTGTGAAAATATGATTTGGGCTTTGAGGAAATGTTCAAATATGCAGAAACATACTATAGATGTGTTTAACAATTCAGTACTACTTATTTACACGTGTGTTTGATTTTGGATAATTTATAGATAGCACTGTAACTTCCAAATCACCATGGCTATCTCTCTGAAGAAAGTTTTTGCACTAATTATTTCCTGAATGCTTTGATTTCATGTACAGAGAATGGTAGAAGTTTTTTAAACCGGTATCAGGAAAAATGGAAAGAAATATGTGTGGTCTATTTTACATGTAGCATAAATCCTCAAAAAGAGTTTCAAATGAAAAGAAGATAATTTTATCCTGTTAGGGACAAATATAGCTGTATTCCTTGAAAGTTTGTCTAGGGAAAAAACCTCCAGCTCTAAACCCCAGAGAGAGCTATGGAAAATATGTTTCTCACACACCCACCCTTGAGTTTTCTGGATACTTGTCTCAAAATTCCATTTATTTTTATGTGTGTAAATGCAGCTTAGGTGGGGGGGGCGGCTGTATTTTGCAAATTCATACTATTCTACATAAAGTAAAACTGTGAAGTTGAGGAATTCTTTCTTGATTACCTCTGAGTTTTGGTCTATGGAGTGCTAATGTATTCTTCCATTCCTTATTCCCAGGGACTTCCAGGTTTTAAAGGCAGTGAAGGCTACCTGGGAGAGGAGGGCACCTCTGTAAGTCAAGGTTTTTCCAGCTCCATTTATTCCTAAGAACATATCTATACTATGAAAGCATTTGTATCAATTCAGAAGAAAGCGAGAAAAGTCAAGTTCTAAGGATTCACTCGCAAAGTCTGAGATTTTTCCAGGTCACCAGTGTTTTATTAACTTACTGTCCCCTCTTGGACTATCCACCAACACGGTATAATCAACTCAATGAAAAACTTCTCTTTTTCACTAGGAGAGTCAAATCACTGCCATTTCCCCCTTCCATTCTGCACAAGTAAACCCACTCACCGCACTGTTTATCCAGGACCTGGCCCTTTCTTGCTTCTATTCATCCATTTATCTCCTTCCTTCTTTCCCTCCTTCCTCCCATCCATCCATTTAATAAGTGTATATTAAGCAGCTCTGGGATTTCTTTGGAAGGAATGATGCTGAAGCTGAAACTCCAGTCCTTTGGCCACCTCATGCAAAGAATTGATTCACTGGAAAAGACTCTGATGCTGGGAGGGATTGGGGTCAGGAGGAGAAGGGGATGACAGAGGATGAGATGGTTGGATGGCATCACTGACTCAATGGGTGTGAGTCTGAGTGAACTCCGGGAGTTGGTGATGGACAGGGAGGCCTGGCGTGCTGCAGTTCATGGGGTTGCAGAGTCGGACACGACTGAGCAACTGAACTGAACTGAACTGAACTGAAGCATCTTACAATTTATCACTGCTAAGTCACTTCAGTCGTGTCCGACTCTCTGCGACCCCATAGACGGCAGCCCACCAGGCTCCCCTGTCCCTGGGATTCTCCAGGCAAGAACACTGGAGTGGGTTTCCATTTCCTTCTCCAATGCATGAAAGTGAAAAGTGAAAGTGAAGTCCCTCAGTCTTGTCCGACTCTTCGCGATCCCATGGACCGCAGCCTACCAGGCTCCTCTGTCCATGGGATTTTCCAGGCAAGAGTACTGGAGTGGGGCACCATCGCCTTCTCTGATTATTTATCAAAGACCTCATCATAAATACAGTCATCATTTATTTAACAGATACATCTTAAGGTATCTTTCCATGTGCCAGGCACTGTGCTAGACCACAGAAATAAAAATAAAGAAAAAAAACAAAAAAGATTGCTCTTATCTCAGGTAAATTCCAGACTAGTGGAAAGACAAATGAGAAGCAATAGGTCTAGTTGGTATACATGAGAACTCTGCTCGAGGTATATGAGGTGCAATGTGATAGGGTGTGGAAGTGCAAATACTGAACCGCCTCAGGTGACAGCCTGAGAAGGCTGCAGATAGGGGGTAATGCTTGGGTGGCATCTGAGGACAAATAGAACTTTCTCCAGGTTAAGAGGGGAAGAATATTCTACTACAGGGAGAACAGTGTGATCAAGGGTGTGTAACTGAGTCACAGAATTGTGTGTTTGCAGAATGACATATGGTCAACATGGCCAGAATCCAGGACACAGTGAGAGGAGATTAAGTTGTGAGACCCAGAGTTCTGGGAGTCTCGAGTACTCTGAGAAAGATTTGGAGGTGTCTTCCAGTTTATGGGCATCACTTAATGATGTTTAGTGAGTTAGTTCAGTAGCTCAGTCATGTCCAACTCTTTGCAACCCCATGGACTGCAGCACGCCAGGCTTCCCTATCCATCACCAACTCCTGGAGTCTACCCAAAGCCATGTCCATTGAGTCAGTGATGCCATCCAACCATCTCATCCTCTGTCGTTCCCTTCTCCTCTCGCCTTCAATCTTTCCCAGCATCAGGGTGTTTTCAAATGAGTCAGTTCTTCACATCAGGTGGCCAAAGCAGGGAATTTCAGCTTTAGCATCAGTCCTTCCAATGAATATACAGGNCTACCCAAAGCCATGTCCATTGAGTCAGTGATGCCATCCAACCATCTCATCCTCTGTCGTTCCCTTCTCCTCTCGCCTTCAATCTTTCCCAGCATCAGGGTGTTTTCAAATGAGTCAGTTCTTCACATCAGGTGGCCAAAGCAGGGAATTTCAGCTTTAGCATCAGTCCTTCCAATGAATATACAGGACTGATTTCCTTTAGGACGGACTGGTTGGATCTCCTTGCAGTCCAAGAGACTCTCAAGAGTCTTCTCCAGCACCACAGTTCAAAAGCATCAATTTTTTGGCGCTCAGCTTTCTTTATAGTCCAAGCCTCACATCCATACATGACTACTAGAAAAACCATAGCCTTGACTAGATGGACCTTTGTTGGCAAAGAAACATTTCTACTTTTTAATATATTGTCTAGGCTGGTCACAGCTTTTCTTCCAAGGAGCAAGCGTCTTTTAATTTCTTGGCTGCAGTCGCCATTTGCAGTGATTTTGGAGCCCCCCCAAATAAAGTCTGACACTGTTGCCACTGTTTGCATGATGGTCAAGCACAGGATTAAAAATGGCTAGGGCATGGGTTTAGAAAGCATGCTCAGGCAACATCATGGAGGATGGCAAGGTAGGGATTGCAGGGAGAAGTCTTGCAGCAGTAGGTGGAGGAGAAAATTTAGGGCAGCGTGAATAGATATGTTAAGGAGGTTGAATGGATGCACCTTGGTGACCACTTGGGGAGAGAGTTGCTGAGGATGACATCTTTGTTTCAGCTCACAAGACTGCACTGCCTGGTGGGATTACCAAGACAAGAATGACAGGAGTGCTTTTAGGTTAAAGATAGAGAGAAAGGGAAGGAATTTGGTCAAGGAATCTGCCCCTTGCTTAGGTCATACCCAGAGCTTCGTGCTCGGATGCCTCATCAGTTCTTCACTGTCTATTCCCAGAACGTCTTCTGAAATCTTGAGAATGCATTTTAGCTGCCAGTTGTTGTACGTCTGTTGTACTTAGATACTACCCCAGCCTGGAGAGTATCCAGGTGGGATCCAACACAGAGGCTGTCATCAGAGTAGCTCTGATTTACTGCCACTGTCAGTTTTTATAAGCATGAATTTTGGGTTGCAAACCCATGAGCAGTTGCACTTTTTTATCCAACACGAAGGTTGTCAGATTTCCAGGACAGATTCCAGATGACAGTAGGAAAAGCTTGTCTGAGTCTGTGCTCTTCTTTAGGGGGAAAGAGGAGCCAGTGGACCTGTGGGGGAACAAGGCACCAAAGGATGCTATGGTGCCAAAGGCCCTAAGGTAAGGATCACGCAAAGCACAGTGAAGGCTTCCCAACGTTAGTTCCTGTTCCTACACTAACCCCTGCTGTCCTTTCTATTTCCAGGGAAACAGGGGACTAAACGGACAGGAGGTATGGTGCCAAACATCATTATCTGCCCATCTGTAACCTAGAATTATTTTTATTTTTGAGGCGATTGGCCAGTAGATTGTACAAATGAAGCTTTGTTGACCTTCCTGTTTACTGCTAATCATTTCATTTTGTTTACTAATGCCTTTTGTTGCAGACAATGTTTGTTTTTGGTTGACAATTTCTATGACTCCGTAATCTTTAATATGACCCAGGGCCAGCCTAGCAAAGAGTGTGTATATAGAACACAAAATTTGACTTTATTTGGTGTCTAGCTTCTTTCCACATAAATGCAGTGCTCGGTATTCTGATCGCATCTGTCTTTTCAGGGAGAAGTTGGGGAAAGTGGAATTGATGCCTTAAATGGAGAACAGGTAGAACCTTCTCTTTGTATCATGAAAACCCTCTGAGCTAGTTTTCATTAAGAAAATGAGAATTTGAATTTATTGTTCTCTGGGTTTTAGGGTGACCGTGGTCTTCCTGGAGCAAAAGGAGAGAAAGGCAATGAAGGAACCCAGGTAGGTATTCAATAAAGGGATAATATAGAAACTGTACTGGGAATTCAAGGTGTGACTAACAGGAAGACAGTTACACCAGGTATAGCTGTCAGCTAGGATCATGAAAGTGTTTTAGGATAACCAGAAGACCTCAACTGCACGCAAGAAGAAACATTAATTTCTGATGTGTCTGGGAAGTTCAGCTGATCTAGGCAGCAGGTGGCTGACCTTGGCTCGCGTATCTGTAGGTTGGCTGGGGGCTTTGTTTCACTTGTCTCGTCACCCTTCTGGGAGCAGAGAGCTGCCCGGCCTTTTATGGCCGTGGCTGAAGCGCAAGGGAGCAAGTAGAAACACACAAGCTCTCTCGAGGCCCCTTGGGGCCTAGGCTTGGAGCTCTCACGGCGACGCTGTAGATCTTACAGGCAGCCCTTACTCTTTCTGTTGACCAGAATGAGCCATGACCAGACTCAGGGGTAGGGGGTCAAATATGGATCTCTCTCTGAATCTCAGTTGCCTCATCAAAAGAAGGATAAAACCAATACCTGCTGTATACAGTAGTTACAAAATAATGGACAAGACAGTGAATCTGTCTGGAACACAGAATTTACCACTGTGGCGAATAATTGTGGCCACTGTTAAATTATTCACATGGTGCCTGAAACTATTGGTTGTTCCTCTTCTTTACAAAATAGCTTTAGTAAGAAAACCTTTAATAATTTAAATCGGGGAGAAGATAAGCTCCTTGTTTTTATTAATGTCACTTAAAATTCTTCTCCTTCTTCTCCTTTGTGTTGACTTTAGGGAATACCGGGAGAGAGAGGAATTTCTGGGGACCATGGAGCAAAGGGCTTGCGTGGAGACCCAGTAAGTGTGCTTGGACCAAGGGGCTGCAAACTAGCATCACGTCAGGGCTCATTTCCCATCAATGCTTCTGGTGGGGAGAGGGAGCACTACTTTAAAGCATTACTGTGGCAGTTCTGAGTTGAAATCGTCATGGACACAACTGTTTAGAGTTTTAAAAGCAAGTCCCTTATCCTGATACTCCTCAAGATGAGTGTGGACAGTGAGACAGTCTTGCCACTGTTTGCATATGTAAATTTTGAGACAACATTTTCAGAACTTCCTTGTGCTTCAGAGCTATGAAGGAATTCCATTTCATTCCATTATCTTCCTCAGGGCACCCCAAAATATGGACAGGATGAAAGAAATGGAGCCATTCTCTTTTTTCTCTTCTCCAAGAGTCTTTCTCCACTGAGAATATTAGCTTCATTTCCTTGAGTCCAAGTCAGCTAAAAGTACGTTAGGCAAAATGTATAACCCCCAAATACCTGCTTTAATGGGCATGCGACCCAGTTGAGCAGGCATAACCTACACCAAAAGAAACAGGACACATGCCAGCCTAGGGGATATGCCAAGTCCACTGGGCATCAGGACCCTAGGACTTCCATCACCCACATGCCAATCTTCAAAACCTTAATGAATTAGGACTTTGTAGGTTTTTTTAAACATTCATTAAAACTTTAGAAGTTGAGATAAAATTGTGTATACAATGTGATGTCTATATAACGTTGCATAAGTTTAAGATGTACAACAGGTTAGTTTGATATATTTACATATTAGGATGACCCCCTTAGTGTTAGCTAAGTCCTTTAACAAGTACATAATTATCACTTTTTTTGTGTGGTAAGAATATTTAAAAGCTGGCCTTTTAGCAACTTTGGAGTGTGTAACACAGTATCACAGCCTATAATCACCATGCTATTCATTAGATCTCTTGAATTTACTTTTAAGCTGTAACATGGATCAAAAAAGCACACACATTATGAATGTACAGCTTGATGACTATGAACGCCCTGTGCACTCACCACTCAGGTAAAGAAACAGAACATCAGACAGGAGTAGAATGATGCCCCAACCCCCTCAGGCGTACTTCAGTCACTACCAGCCCTCCCTAAGGTAATCACACTGTCTCAGGACCATGACTTAGTTTCACCCATTATTGAACTTTTCACTGGTATTATACAGGATGTACTTTTCATTCCCAGCTTCTTTTGCTCAAGTGTATACTTGTGAGCTGAATCAGTGTGGTGAATATCAGCAGTTCATTCAATCCTACTCAGTTGAGTTAGGTTCAGTTCAGTCACTCGTCGTGTCCAACTCTTTGCCCTGGGGACTGCAGTACACCACATTACCCTGTCCATCACCAACTCCCGGAGCTTGCTCAAACTCATGTCCATTGAGTCGGTGATGCCATCCAACCACCTCATCCTCTGTAGTCCCCTTCTACTCCTGCCTTCAGTCTTTCCCAGCAACACGGTCTTTTCTAATGAGTTGGTTCTTTGCATCAGGAGGCCAAAGTATTGGAATTTCAGCTTCAGCATCAGTCCTTCCAATGAATATTCAGGACTGGTTTCCTTTAGGATGGACTGGTTTGATCTTGTAGTCCAAGGGACTCTCAAGAGTCTTCTTCGACACCACAGATAAAAAGCATCAATTCTTTGGCACTCAGCTTTCTTTGTAGTCCAACTCTCACATCCATACATGACTACTGGAAAAACCATAGCTTTGACTAGACGGACCTTTGTTGGCAAAGCAATGTCTCTACTTTTAATATGCTGTCTAGGTTGGTCATAACTTTCCTTCCAAGCAGCAAGTGTCTTTTAATTTCATGGTTGCAGTCAACATCTGCAGTGATTTTTGGAGCCTGAGAAAATAAAGTCTGTCACTGTTTCCGTTGTTTCCACATCTATTTGCCATGAAGTGATGGGCCCGAATGCCATGATCTTAGTTTTTTGAATGAATTAATATTTCATTGTGTGAATATTCCTTGATCTGTTTCTCCATTCTGTTATTGATAGATATTTCAGTTGTTCCAGATTTTGCTTTTATAAATATTACTGACATATACATTCTTGTATGTGTCTCTCGTATACATTTCTACTGGGTCTATACTTTGGGAGTAGACTGGATGATATTCACTTAAATCTTTACAGCCAAACAGTTTTCCAAAAAGTTTGCACTGATTTATGCTCCCACTATCAATGTGCCAAAGCAGTGTACCACAACCATCAGAAACCTTAAAATGTGTAAAACTAACAATACTAAGTGCTGATAAGGATGTGGGGCAGCTGGGAATGTCACAGGACTTTGTCTTTAATAACCCCTCCTCCAGTACACGTGGTTGTTCAGAGAAAGAATTTTGTATAATGCATACTGACAAATATCAATGTTATGTATGCATTGGAGATAAGTCTATTTAAAAAGCAGAGGAATTTGCACTAGAAGAAAGCATTGACATATGATAATACTCTGATAACGCAAGAGTTCCAAACAACTTCAAAGTGTCTCATTAGAAATAAAAATCTGTTCACAAATAAGGGTAATGAAGAAATAGTAGTTCAAATGCAAAGGCATTTCAGTCATTGGTATACGATGGCCAAAAATTCACTTGGGGTATTAGTATAAAATTGTCATTCAGTTTAATCAGAATCCCCCCTAATTGTCTGCATGACTGTGTAACACCTTTACAAGAATCTGAAAAATGTAAAAATACTTTTATTTAAAGAGGAATGTTCTATGACTTTGAGATGGCTGAAACTTCAACCCACGGGAGCTTCCCAGTGATGTACTGTCACTATACCGACGTGCAGTGGTTTTTCAATAAATAATAACTCTTCCCAGCCACTTGGGAATGTACATCTCAAATGGATGAAAGCTCTCTCTGCTTTTTCCGGGTATTTTTTGGTGGGCTACTATATGGGGAAATATAGGGAGAGCAAGATTGATAGAATCAATAGGGCACAAGCATAATCTACATGCAAATGGCACAAATTCCTGAAAATACGTGCTTTCTTCAGAGAGAGATTTTCATCACATAAAAGCTAGTTTGCTTGAAACTTACCCTTTTGACATAATTTTTAATTTATTTTATTGAAATACAGTTGATTTACAATGGTGTGCTAATTTCTGCTATATAGAAAAATGATTATGAGATATATAGATATTCTTTTCCGTTATGTTTATCACAGGACATTGAATATAGTCCTGTGATAAGCCATTGAATATAGTCCAGGACTTCCCTGGTGGCTCAGATGGTAAAGCTTCTGCCTACAATGCAGGAGGCCCGGGTTCGATCCCTGGGTCAGGAAGATCCTCTGGAGAAGGAAACGGCACCCCACTCCAGTACTCTTGCCTGGAAAATCCCATGGGCGGAGAAGCCTGGGAGGCTACAGTCCATGGGGTCACAAAGAGTCGGACACGACTGAGCGACTTCACTTCGCTTACTGAATATAGTTCCCTGTACTTGTTGCTTAGGCACTCTGTACATAATAATTTGCATTAGGTAGTCTCAAACTCCTAATCCTCCCCTCGCCCACTCCTGCCCTGGGCAAGCATAAGCTTTTTCTCTACGTCTGTGCATCCGTTTCTGTTTCAAGGTAAGTTCATTTGTGTCCTATTTTAGATTCCGCATATAAGTGATATCATATGGTATTTACCTTTCTCTGACTTGTTTCACTTAGTATGATAATCACTAGGTCCCTCATGTTGCTGCAAATGGCATTTCTTTCTTTCTTTTTCTGGCTGAGTGGTATTCCATTGTGTATATATACTGTATCTTTATCCGTTCATCTGTTGATAGACATTTAGGTTGCTTCCATGTCATAGCTATTGTAAATACTGCTACAGTGAACACTGGGGGCATGTAACTTTTTTTTATAGTTTTCTCCTGATATACACCCAGGAGTGGGATTGCTAAATCATACGGCAACCGTTGAGTTTTTTGAGGAGCCTCCACACAGTTCTCCGTAATGACTGTGCCAATTTGCACTCCTGCCAACAGTGTTGGAGAGTTCCATTTTCTCCACAGCCTCATCGGTATTTGTTACTTGTGGACTTTATAATGATGGCCGTTTTGACCTGTGTAAGGTAGTAGTACCTCATTCTAGTTTTGATTTACATTTTTCTATTAGCGATGTTGAGCGTCTTTTCATGCACCTGTTGGCCATCTGTATTTATTCTTTGGAGAAACGTCTGTTTAGATCTTCTGCCCATTTTCTGATTGGGTTGTTTGTTTCTTTATTATTGAGTTGTATGAGCTGTTTATAGATTTTGGAAATTAAGCCCTCGTTGGTCACATCCCTTGCAAATGTTTTCTCCTAGTCTGTATGTTTTATTTTCATTTTGTCAGTGGTTTCCTTTGCTGTGCATTTGTTTATTTTTGGTTTTATTTCTACTGTCTTGGTAGACTGATCTAAATATATTTGTAGGATAAATTTTCTTGTAATTTGAGGGAAGGCTGAGGTAGGTCATTTGTCTGAGCGACACTTTAGTAAAGTTCATCATTCTAAAACATATCATTATTAGAAGCCCATGTTTAATCATCAGTTCAGTTCAGTCACTCAGTCATGTCCAACTCTTTGTGACCCCATGAACTGTAGCACACCAGGCCTCCCTGTCCATCACCAACTCCCGGAGTTCAATCATAAATTTGTATTAAATGATACTCTTTTGTCTAGTTTCATAAAAATTTAAAGAGTGGGCCAGATCATATTCAGCCTGACCACACAGCTGGTCTGCATGGAAAGAAAGTAGGATGTTCTGTTCTGTAGAATGTGCTGGCATATGATTTTTTATGTCATCTCTTCAATCAAATAGTGCAGAGCTGGGCTATAGTAAGCAGTGTATACACCCAGTGGAAGGAAATTTGGGACTTTATCTTCCTTTTTCTCCCTTGCTATTCTAATGAAGATATAACTCTTTAATATTGTAATTCATCAGATAAATATGAAACAAGAATAAAACAGAAGATGTAACGAAATAATCTTTGGCTTTGGTATGTGGGGAAGAGACATAATTATTCATGTAAGTTTTAGTGCTATCAGTTGTAAGATAAATTCTAAGCCCATGTTTTTTTTCCCACTCTGTCAGCCTATAAGCCCTGTGAGTATAGAAACTGCATGTTTAAAAAGGTTCTAAAGTATCTGGAATGATGCGATAGCCCTGTTGGCGAGCTCAGATTACTTACTGGTTGATGAAGGCCATCTAGTCTGCTGTTAGCCAAGCAGCCGGCAGCTGGCTCTCCGCAGGGCTGGGCAACTGCCCTCCCTTCTGCGTTCACTGGTGAAGTGGCTGGTTCAGTTGACCATCCGGGCATCATGGCTGCTGTCTGTGGTCTGAACCACCCAAGGGAGAAAGCTTTCAGTTTGGCCTGCCTAGGATAGCATCCCATAATGTGTGCCTGTTTTCAGTGCTCCTGCTAGAACATCTGTATAAATATTGAGAAAAACTCAAGATCCCAAGACTTTCTGAAAACCAGAAAAGTAGGAATAAGCCAATGGCGTTAGAAGGTATCCAGGGACCCAGGAGGATAAAGAAAGTATTGGTGGCAAATAAAGCCCTCCGCGCTGTTCAGAGTCCTCACATTCTTGGGGCAGAACCCATCACAAACCTTTGCCTTCGCTATTACTCAGGCATAAAAACAATGCCATTTGCAGCAAGATGGATGGACCTAGAGTTTATCATACCAAGTGCAGTAAGCAAAGAGAGAGAGATGAACACCATAGGATGTCACTTATATGGGTGATCTAAAAAATTGATACAACTGACCCACAACCATCGAAAACAAATGTATGGTTACCAAAGGCGAAGGCAGAGTAGGGATAAATTAGGAGTCTGGGATTAACATACACGCACTACGTACTGTTCACTTGCTAAGTCATGTCCGAATCTTTGCGACCCTGTGGACAGCAACATGCCAGGCTTCCCTGTCCTTCACTCTCTCCCAGAGTTTGCTTAAACTTGTGTCCACTGAGTCGGTGATGCCATCCAACCATCTCATCCTCTGTGGCCCTCTTTTCCTCCCACCTTCAATTTTTCCCAGCATCAAGGTCTTTTTCCAATGAGTCAGCCCTTTGCATCAGGTGGCCAAAGTATTGGAGCTTCAGCATCAGTCCTTCCAATGAATATTCAGAATTGATTTCCTTTATGACTGACTGGTTTGGTCTCCTTGCTGTGCAATGGTCTCTCCAAAGTCTTCTCCAGCAGTATAGTTTGAAACTATCAATTCTTCAGCATTCAGATATATACACTGCTGCTGCTCTGCTGTTGCTAAGTCTAATCAATCGTGTCTGACTCTGTACAACCCCATAAATGGAAGCCCACCAGGCTCCCTGTCCCTGGGATTCTCCAGGCAAGAACACTGGAGTGGGTTGCTATTTCCTTCTCCAATGCATGCAAGTGAAAAGTGAAAATGAAGTCGCTCAGTCATGTCCGACACTTAGCGACCCCATGGACTGTAGTCTACGAGACTCCTCCGTCCATGGGATTTCCCAGGCAAGAGTACTGGAGTGGGGTGCCATTGCCTTCTCCGGATATACACACTACTATATATAAAATAGATAAACAACAAGGACCTGCTGTATAGCACAGAGAACTCTACTCAATATCTTGTAATAATCTATAAGGGGAAAAAAATCTGAAAAATAATATACATTTATATACACACACACACACACACACATATATATATATCTGAATCACTCTGCTGTACGCCTGAAACTAACACACTGTTGGAAATCAACTAGACTTCAATAAAAACAAATGAATGACAAAAAGCAACTTTGCCTTCCCCAAGGGCAGGGGATGGGGGGTAGACTCTACCAACCCTCAAATATAAACTTGCCGAGGCCCCAAGAAAGAAGACCAGAAGCTAAGAGAAAGAGGGTAGTAGCAAGAAGGAAACACCTCCAGACCCAGGATAGGAGTTGCCCTGAATGCAGCTCATATTCCCTGCCACCTCGGCTGCGTGTTCCAGCACAAGCTCTCGCTTGGGCCTCACACACTTGCCTTAGGTCTCCATGCTCTCCTGCTAATGCAGAGCTCAGGAAGACAGGAAGCCATTTATAAGCCATTTATAATTTAGCCTACTTCTGCTTTCAAATGGGTTAACCTTCTCTTGTCACTATTTTTAGGGGTGGGGGTGACCAGGTATGTTACAACCATATTACATTTTTAAGGAGAAATGTTCAAAGCCTATTATTTTCTATTTTTTTAGGGAGTTCCTGGATTTGACAATAGCATAGAGGGACCCAAGGGCTTGAAAGGAGAACTTGGAAGACAGGTAACTGTGGGCACTTGGATGTAACTTTGTAAATACGCGACAATGGTGGGCTCAGGGTTTAGTGATAGAATATGAAATACGTATACAGAATTTGGAATCAGAGTGAATATACTTGATACAGAAAATCTACTTTTAGAAGCAGAAAGATTCATTTATTCCTTCTTACTTGCTACGCTGGAACTTAAGACACATTCTCTCTTCTGAATCTGATGCCAAGATCTAACCTCTGATTTAACATGTAGGGCTAGCTGATGGAAAGCACTAGCAAAAGAACTCCTGGCCTTCCCAGGATCCAGAGGACACACGTCCTGAAAAGATATCATATTATACTTGGCACCCGATTTTTTGAAAAAAGAAGCAGAGAGAGAATAGGATCTGGTAGATAGCTACAGGCCACGCTCTCCAGGCAAGTCTCTTGAGATTCGTCTTATGGGATAGCTTACAGCTGAATCTGATCGTGTAAGCTTGCTTTGCAGAACTTTAGGAAAACAGTTGTCTGGAAAATGTGTGACACTGGGTTCAGGGTGGGGAAGTTCTTTGGTGACTCCACCTGTGAGGGAGCCCTTTGGGAAAAGGCCTCACCTCCGTTTCAGGCTCTGCTCCTTAGCCGCCCTGTGGCCTCAGCTACTTTCTACAAGTAGAAAGGAGCTCTGCCTTCTCATCTTCAAAACTGGACAAGTAGCCTGCTTTGGAAAGGGATGGGGGAATTCAAGGACAGAGCCTCCCACATCATAAACTTCCAGAGAATGCTACCTGTCATTTTTTATTAAGTGGCCAGTGTATATCTTGTTATAGACTCTATGCCCCCTTCTCCTACCTTGGGAGGATGTGTATTGGGAGAGTTTATTCAGATTAGGGTGCTAATTAGGCTGTTACACAGGCTAGCCAGACAGAACAGGAAGTTCCAAGAGAGAAATTCACACAAGTTGTAGCCATCCCATCACACGGATGAGTCTACGGCAACACAGCCAGGACAGTTCTGTTGAAACACTCTTAACTAACAGCCCAAACGCAAGTTAGACGGTGGTGATGAGCAGACGAAGCCACACTGTGCACACAGAGTGGTGTGGTCTGAGGCCGGTGGGTTAGGGCCTTGTCCCTCGGGGAGGACAAGTCTAACCTGGGCGTCCCCCTCCACCCTCCCGGGACCACGACAAGCCAGTGCTGAGGAGCGCGCATGTCCGAGCCGTGCCGTTATCGTCAAACCTCTGTCTGTTCCTTTGACAGGGAAGAAGAGGCTGGCCAGGGCCCCCTGGAACTCCCGGCTCCAGAAGGAAGACAGTAAGGACCCACATAGACAGAGTGGCCCGCTCCGGAGGAGCCTGAACTGGGGCTGACGGCCGGGCGGTTCCCGGGACTTACTACCCTGGGGAAAACTGACTCAGGGCGGGGCTGGCAGAGGATGCAGGAAGGGCCCTGAAGCCAAGGCCAGACGGTGCTGGCTGCAGGGGAGATTACCACATCGCAGGAAAGCGCTGCAAGGAGAACCCAAGAGTAGCCAACTAGGGGAAGAGTAGTGGAAGCCTGGCCTGCTCACTAGGCCCACTGAGGTTTGAAGTCCAAGGCTCCTTTCCTCTGCCAAGTTTTATGACTGCTTAGAAAAGTCAGTCCTGATGCGAGTCCTCTGGTCTCCTTTCCATTTTCTCTGACTCACAAAGAAGAGGAATGTGTTCCAAGATATAAACATATTTTCCTGGATGAACTGCAATATATGGTTCTGTGAACTTCTCCTCAGAAAACAGAATGCATCATGAATGCAGTATATTAAACTAGTTTTTATTTGTGCTAAATTTTTAAATGTTATATATTTTACTGAGATACACTTGATAGATAATATTATATTAGTTTCAGATGTACAACATAATGATTCCATGTTTGTATATATTACAAGATGATCACCATTCAGCTAGTAAGTCTAGTTAACACCCATCACCACACATAGTAATGACTTTTTTTCTTGTGATGAAACCCTTCTAAGATCTACTCTGTTGTTGGGTAGTTGCTATGTTGTGTCCAATTCTTTTATGATCCCATGGACTGTAGCCCACCAGACTCCTCTGTCCATGGGATTTCCCAGGCAAGAATACTGAAGGAAAAAATAAAAGGAATACTGAAGAGGGTTACCATTTCCCTCTCCAGGGGATCTTCCTAACCCAGGGATTAAACCCCTGTCTCCTGCACCGAGAGGCAGATTCTTTACCACTGAGCCACCAGGGAAGCCCTTCTCCTCTCTTACCAACTTTTAAATATACAATATAGTATTATTGGGCTTCCCTAGTGACTGAGCAATAAAGAATCTTCCTGCCAATGCAGAAGACGCAGGTTCAATTCCTGAGTCAGGAAGATCCCCTGGAGAAGGAAACGGCAACCCACTCCAGTATTCTTGCCTGGGAAATCCCATAGTGAGAGGAGCCTGGTGGGCTATAGTCCATGGGGTCGCAAAAGAATCGGACACAACGCAGCAACTACACAACGACATACTATCATTGACCATAATTACCATGTGAAGTGAAGTGAAAGTCGTTCAGTCGTGTCTGACTCTTTGCGACACCATGGACTAGCCCATGGAATTTTCCAGTCCAGAATACTGCAGTGGATAGCCTTTCCCTTCTCCAGGAGATCTTCCCAACCAGGGGTTGAACCCAGGTCTCCCACATTGCAGGCAGATTCTTTACCAGCTGAGCCACCAGGGAAGCCCAAGAATACTGGAGTGGATGGCCTATCCCTTCTCCAGGGGATCTTCCCAACCCAGGAATAGAACTGATGTCTCCTGCATTGCAGACAAATTCTTTACCAGCTGAGCTATCATGCTGTGCATTAAACCCCATGACTCGTTTATTTTCTAACTGCTTATGCCTTTTGACAACCTCTACCCATTTCACACCACCCCCACTCCTCACCTCTGTTCTCTGTACCTATGAGTTTAGCTGGTTGGTTTATTCGTTTTGTTAAGATTCCATATATAAGTGAAATCATAGGGTATTGGTCTTTTTCTGATTTATTTCACTTAGTGTAATTCCTTCAGTAATTTCCTTAGTGTAATTCCCTGTAGCTCAGATGGTAAAAAATCCTCCTGCAATGCAGGAGACCGGGTTTGATCCCTGGGTTGGGAAGATCCCTTGGAGAAGGGAATGGCTATGCACTCCAGCATTCTTGCCTGGAGAATCTCATGGAGAGAGGAGCCTGGTGGGCTACAGTCCATGGGGTTGCAAAGAGTCAGTCACGACTGAGTGAGTAACACTAGTGCCTTCAAGGTCCATTCATTTTGTCACAAGTGGCAAGATTTCCTTCTTTTTCATGACTGAATAATATTCCACTGTGTGTATATGTGTATATACACACACACGTGGTGGGTATATCTTTTTGAGTTCGTGTTTTTGTTTCCTTCAGGTAAATACCCAGAAGTGCAACTTCTGGATGATATGGTGTTTCTATAGTTAAGTTTTTTGAGGACACTCTGTACTGCTAAAGAGATTATATATAATATATGCCTATAAAAACATATCTTAGAGCAAAATTAGGTCACTTGTTTATGAAACCTTTTGGGATCTTTGTTTTTATTTTTTTCAATAAGTATAAGAGTTTCTATGCTTGACTTCTTGGAAAAGAATTCACATTATAAAATAAAATCTTTATCCATTAAGAAAATATAACTTTAATAAAATATACTTAAATGCTTGCATTGAGTTCTGAACTAGAACCCAGTGTCTCTTCTTATGGTGCAACGTTTTCTTTCCATTCTTTAGTTATCCAGCCTTTTCTGACTTCCTTCATCCCTCCCTACCCACTACATGTAAGAAGAGATGTTAACTATATTTATTAGCTGAATGATGGTCTTTTTGCAATATTGGCTCAGAGGTTAAAGCGTCTGCCTCCAATGCGGGAGACCCAGGTTCGATCCCTGGGTGAGGAAGATCCCCTGGAGAAGGAAATGGCAATCCACTCCAGTATTTTTGCCTGGAGAATCCCATGGACTGAGGAGCCTGGTGGGCTGCAGTCCACGGGGTCACAAACAGTCAGACACGACTGAGTGACTTTACTATACGTATATGGAATCATTATGTTGTACATCTGAAACTAATACAATTTTAATGTTTTAAATTTGAGGACAAATAATTATAAAAACTAATTTAACACATTGCATTATTATGCATTGTATGTTCTGAGCAGAAGCTCAGAAAACCAGCTATTATACTCCAACAGGAAAATATTTTTATATGTTGGAACATAATTTTTTTTTGTAAGACAGAGAAAAATAAGAACAGGGATTATGTTTCAAAGCTGCAGAATTTAACTGTTGGGAAAGCCCTTTCTAATGCATCTAAAGTTTTTTAAAAGTACATTTGCTATTTATTTGACTTTCTAAAAGGGTGTAACCAGTTTACATACCCCAGGAAAGTATTTTGAACTTAAAGAATATCATCCAAAAAATCCTGGCATGGGAGATGAACTTTTCTTACTTTATAGAGGCTATAATCTCTCTGGAGGATAAGGCAATGTCACCACATATTAGCTAGACCACATAACTCCTGAGAAATATGGCCCCTTCTTGAGTTATAGACTCAGCAGTGCCATTCAGGAGTAAAAGCAGAATTCCACCTAAAGATGGTAAAGTCAAGGGATTTTTTTTAATACTACTCCACTTCTATGCAACTCACCAAAACAATAAAAGAAACTTAAAATGAATTAACAAAAAAATGACCACAACTTCAAGCCACACACGATGACAGATATTGGCTGACTATTTTATTTTTTAGAGGTTCTACTTTATTTTGTGGAAATACGGTTGACTGTTGTATTAATTTCTACTGCACAGCTAAGTGACTGAGTTATATGTATACGTATATGTATGTATCTTCCTTTTCATAGTCCTTTCCATTATGTTTTATTACAGAATATTGAATATAGTCCCCTGTGCTATAAAACAGGATCTTGTTTCCTGCCCATTCCATATATAACGGTTTGCATCTGCGAATCCCAAACTCCCAGCCCATCGCTCCCCCAAATGCCCTCCCCTTGGCAATCATGAGTCTGTTCTCTGTCTGTGAGTCTCTTTCTATTTCACAGATAGATTCATTTGTCTCCAAGTTTAGATTCCACACGTAAATGGTGTCATATGTATTTGCCTTTCTCTTTCTGACTTACCTCACTTAGTATGATAATCTCTAGTCCATCCACGTGTCTACAAATGGCTTTATTTCATTCTTTTCTGTGGCTAATATTCCACTGTATCTTTTTCTGCTCATCTGTCAATAGACATTCAGGTCACTTCCATGTCCTGGCTATTATCAGTAGTGCTACAATGAACACTGGGGTACCTATGCTTTCGAATTTACAGTTTTGTCTAAATATATGCCCAGGAACGGGATTGCTGGATCATCTGGCAACTCGATTTTCAGCTTTTTGAGGAACCTCCGTGTTGTTCTCCATAGTAGCTGCGTTGATTGCTATTCTCACTAACAGTGTAGGAGGGTTTCCTCTTCTCCACAGCCTTTCTCCACAGTCTTTATCCACAGCATTTGTTTTTGTAGATTTTTTAATGATGGCCATTTTGACCGGTGTGGAGTGGTTGTTGTTCAGTCACTCAGTCGTGTCTGACTCTGCAGCCACATGGACTGCAGCACGCCAGACTTCCCTGTCCTCCACCATCTCCCTGAGTTTACTCAAACTCATGTCCACTGAGTCAGTGATGCTGTCCAACCATCTCATCCCCTGTCGTCCCCTTCTCCTCCGCCTTCATTCTTTCCCAGCATCAGGGTCTTTTCCAGTGAGTCAGTTGTTTGCATCAGGTGGCCAAAGCTTCAGCATCAGTCCCTCTAATGAATATTCAGGATTGATTTCCTTCAAGGTGGACTGGTTTGATCTCCTTGGAGTCCAAGGGACTCTGAAGAGTCTTCTCAACACCATAGTTCAGAAGCATCAATTCTTTGGCATTTAGCCTTCTCTGTGGTCCAATTCTCACATCCATACATGACTACTGGAAAAACCATAGCTTTGACTATATGGACCTTTGTCTACAAAGTAATGTCTATTTTTTAATACACTGTCTGTGGTCATAACTTTTCTTCCAAGGAGCAGTCATCTTTTAATTTCATGGCTGCAGTCACCATCTGCAGGGATTTTGGAGCCCAAGAAAATAGAGTCTGTCATCGTTTCCATTGTTTCCCCATCTATTTGCCATGAAGTGGTGTGACTGGATGCCATGATCTCAGCTTTTTGAATGTTGAGTTTTAAGCCAGCTTTTTCACTCTCCTCTTTCATCTTCCTCAAGACACTCTTTAGTTCCTCTTCACTTTCTGCCATAAGGGTGGTGTCATCTGTGTATCTCAGGTTATTGATATTTCTCCCAGCAATCTTGATTCCAGCTTGTGCTTCATCCAGCCCAGCATTTTATGTACTCTGCATGTAAGTTAAATAAGCAGGGTGACAATATGCAGCCTTGAACTATTCCTTCCCCAGTTTGGAATCAGTCCATTGTTGCATGTCCCGTTCTAAGTGTTGCTTCTTGACCTGCATACAGACTTCTCAAGAGGCAGGTAAGATGCTCTCGTATGTCCATCTCTTTAAGAATTTTCTACTGTTTGTGGCAATCCATACAGTCAAAAGCTTCAGCACAGTCAGCGAAGCAAAAGTAGATGTTTTTCTGGAACTCCCTTGCTTTTTCTATGATCCAGCAGTGTGAAGTGTACCTCATTATAACTTCGATTTGCATTTCTGTAGTAGTGATATTGAGTATCTTTTCATGTGCCTGTTGGCCATCTGTTTTTCTTCTTTGGAGAAATGTCTATTAAGTCATTTTTCAGTTGGGAGAAACCCATACGTCTGTCTTCCCCTTTCTTACGGCATCTGATATATTCTGCCTTGTAAGTATTTGTAGTATTTAACTCCTCCCCACTAACCCAAGTGGTGAGGACCTTCTGAGGCCAAGAACGCTATGTCACCTTTATGGTCCTATGGCTCTCATCCTGTATACTTTGTGGATAGTAGATGCTGGATAGATATTTTTCTGAATGAAACTGCTGTGAATTGAACCAGAAAAGATAAACCCTTGTGTGAAAGGAGTGGAGAAAACTGCTCTTCATCCCTCTGATACCGACATTTCGACAGTCATCATTTGGGTTAAAGAAATAGGCCTCTAATCATATCCCCAGACACATAGTCTCTTTCCTAAATAACAAGAGATTTTCACTGAAATATAATTAGAGGAATTTAAAAATTTCAAGACCAGCCTCACTTAGAAATTTGGCTTGACTATCTCAAATAAGGTTCCATCACAAAAATGTCTGATATGTATTGAATTTTACAAATCCTGGATATCAGTCACGCTATAATCTGAGTTAGACAATAAAATGTCTTTGTCTCTTTATTCTCAGATATATGAAATATTGATCTAGAAATACTCAGATTTTCACTCTATATATGAGAATAGCAGGAAAAATCTATGTAGTCTAGACATTTTTTTCGATCAAGTATTTTGTTAACATACTAAATTGAGTAATCTTGAGTGCTTAAGTTGATTTTTCATTTTTGACAGGTAAGCATATCTGACTTCTTAAAGGGGAAGAGGGATAAAATTAGTTTTGTGATCATTCGCTTCTGAAGTCAATCTATAATAGTATTGATTAATTATCCTAGTGTTTCCTCTGGCTTCCTGCCTTTTGGCCATTTCTACATTTAATTTCTGGCTTACTTGGTAGCACTCTGGAAAAATGAAAAATACAATTTGAATCAGCCAATTTTGGTGCTTATGCTAAGTTATAGTAGTAATTTAGTAGAGGATGAATCACTGATCCATATGTTCCAACAAGTGTGTATAGATTTACATTGTCTGTGGTTTTATTCATCTATTGCCCTAGGGTAGAATTCAGAGTTGGCAATATTTTGCTGTCATGATGCACATGGTAATTTAAAGCAATATGTGGTAACTTTTTGTTTTAATGTCAATACCCCAAGGGGTTTGTTATTAAGTTAAACTTTAAAAATACTTTTTCAGAGTTAATGATATCTACTTTTTTCCCTATTGTAGGCAGCTCATGGTCAGAGGGGACATACAGGCCCACAGGTACAGAGATCTTTTTTTAATTTTTTTTATTTTCTAAACTGCCGATGATAAACAGTGTGCATCCAGTCAAGGAGCCTGAATAAAACCTCTGGAAAGTCTAAATTTATTTTGCTTTTTGGTAATATTGGTTGTGGAATCAAATTTGGGAAAATTTTTAGGCTATAACTTAAAGAATCAAATCTTTAGAGACAGTTAAATATGGGCACTTTGATTTAAAAAACTCTAAATATTAAAGATAAAAAACAATACTTGGCCCAGTTAGTATTAAATTTAACTTTGTTTGGATTTCAAATACAAATTCTAGTAATTCAGGTTGTTTTCAGAAAAATAACCTACAATTTTATGCCTAGCTATACTATGAGTGATTATAAGACATTCCAGATAGACAAAGACCAAGAATTTACTATCTACAGATGCTACACACACACACCTTTCTTTCAAATTTTTGTTAACTCTCAAACCTTATTCATAATTTGCATAAACCCCTTTTTAACCAAGAGAATACAATAAAACCTGAATACAAATTGGATAATCTGAATGTTTTGTTCAAAAGTTGACCATGCCAGCTATCATATCATGTCCACTTTGTGCATGTTGGTGATATATTATACATGAACTTACAATATTTATAAAAGAGCAGTGATTTAGAGTTTTACAAAATTGAAGAAGCACACATCCTCAGATTGAAAATACGATAAGGATAAATAATAAATCCATTCACAATCACATCATGGTAAAACTCCAGCATGTTAAGGAAACATCACAAACACTACCAGAGAGAAAAAACATTTTTACCCATGAAAGGAATGACCAATTAGAATTGCAGCAGGCTTCTGCTCAACGATAATACTTGCCAAAAACAACAAAGTAATGTTTTACAAGTGCAGAAGAAAAATAACCTACAATTTTGTACCTAGCTATACTATGAGTGATTATAAGACATTTCCAGGTAGGCAAAGACTAAGAATTTACTATCCACAGATGCTACTCACACACACACATACACACATACTTTTCAAGGTTATATTGCAACAAAATGGATAGCAAATCCAAAAAAAAAAAAAAAAAAAATCGCATGAAGTGAATGAGATGAGATTGGAGAGAGAAAGTGTTAAAAATTTTCCTTTTAGTTCAACACCCAAGTTTGGTACAGTATATAACCAGTGTTACAGGCAAAGAATGGAGTATGTGTGTGTTTGCGTGTGCACGTATATACACACACATGAATTGTATGAAGAATGAAAGTAACTACACCAACATATCAAGCTGCGGTTATCTCCTCTTGATGAGATTATAGAAGATTTTTGTTTCCCTTCTTGTATTTACATTTATTTTTCAAAGATCCTGCATTGCCATTCTGATTGAAAAAATATTTAGAAACTTGCACATAAAGAAGAAAAGTTTCTCAGAAAATAATGTTAACAGTTTGATTCTCCCTCCCCATAGGGGAAACCAGGCATCCCAGGTCCAGATGGACTTGCAGGGTCACTGGGACTTAAGGGCCCTCAGGTATGTAACAAGACTAATCAGGCTATGAGGACAGAAAGAAGAATCTGAACCCTTATAGAATGCAACCTCCTTGCAAAAGTACAGATGTTTCTAGCGTTTTCAGAGAAGTGAAGTAAGGAAGCAACACAATCTTGACTTGTACAGCGTTTGCACATGTTGGTGATATATATGAACTTACAATATTTATAAAGAGTTTTTCCCGGTCAGGAGGTGAAAAGGAAATGAACTCTGGGCAGTAGTCCCTGTGCGATGGTCCAGGGTGACTAGTGAATCCTAGGGAGACCTTGAGCCAAATAAAACACTGGGCCTCAAAACTGGGAATTCTGGTCAATTTAGCTATGTATCTGGATGCCTGTAGTGTAGAAAAATTGGCTCTACCTTAGCAAGGAATAGAGCTGAGGTCTTCAGTGGGGGTGATGTATAGTCCATCTTTCTAGCTCACTTCCCTAGGGAGCTGCCTCAAGCACTTTTTCCTTTGCAAAGAGCAAGCTATGGTTGGCTCTTAACACTGCTTACATGAGGGGTAAGGAAACATGCCAGAAAGAGCAAAACGTAGCCTAAAGCAATCATGAGAAGGGAAGGGAAGTCCTCAGAAATGCTGAACAAAGGTCAGGAATAAGAAAGTTAAAATATTTGTTTTCCTCTCTAAACTTTTATTGTTGAAATCTTGAGAAGTAAATTTGATCTTTGGCAAATACAGGACAGCAATGGTCCTGCAGCTTTTCAAGGCTGTAATCTATGTAGCTAAAAAAATTTAAGAAGAAAGTAGCTTTTACATGGCGTCAGCTTGCTGCATGGAAGTTGGGCAAAATATCCTTAAACATCAGAGGAGAAAGTTAATCCACTTTTCAAAGCAGTAAACAGTCGACCCCTTGGACCTCTTATTGCTTTCTAGCTTTTGTTTGTCTTCCTTGGCAGCTGAGGAATGTTCACTTTTCTTACCTCCAAGTGAGAAATATTTGCCACTGGGATTGTAGGGAATCATTTCAATAGATTGGCTGGCTTTATTTCATGCTAAACAAATAATACTACATCTCCTCATCCATTTTATAGGCTGTTGCTTTTTTATGACATAATTTAAAATGAAATGCAAAAGCCAAACACAGTATGAAGGTTTCTCTGCATAACATATGGAATCCAAAATTAATAGAAAACCTAATAGTCCAGATGTACAATTATCTAAATCTTGTCTTACAACGTGCTGTGTCTTATTTATGACCAATCTTTAGTGTGGTTATTAAATAGAAAATCCACTTAATTATTCCAGTTTCAGATTTACATAAGTAAAAATTACTTTTAAAGTAACAGATACATGAATTTTAGTACAAAGATCCTTTAGCGTAATTATAAAGCAATACTGGAAAATTGAGCTGTTCAGTGTTTCTTCACTTTGACTGAAAATGCCAAGCCATTTAGACACTAGATTGGACCCTTATGCCTTGGAGAGAAGGAGAACTCGACCGATCAAGACAGAACCAAAGGCATAAATGGAGTTTTCTTTCCAATTTCTGCCCATGTTACTGACTTAGCATTTCCATTTTTAATATTCAAGTTAATATTCTAATGTTCTCTTTTTGGGAGAAAAATAACGTCAATTCTCTATATGTAGGGTCCAAGAGGAGAAGCTGGTATGAAAGGAGAAAAAGGAAATCTGGGAAGTAAAGGTCCCCAGGTATGTAATGAGAGACAGTGGCTGCATCTGGCTCTGATCTTGGCTTGCATGTGGATGTCTTTGTGGTCGCCTCTCCTCAGATGGAGTTATCTACTGCCTGTGAACCAGCAAAGTGTATGAGGTTTGACCTTGGAGCTCGTAAGGGTGGCCGCATCATGTTCTGGTCACACCTTGCAGAGCAGGTGTCATTACGTCAGACACAGAGGCGAAAGGTAACAGCTCAGCCATTACTGTGACGTTAAGAATTCCTTCTTTATGTAAATCAGGTCACATGACTCACTAATCCCAGTCCTCAGGGGCTTGCCCTTGCACTCAGAATGCAAACTACTTCAGTGGTCCTCAGCTAACCACACATAAGAATCTCCTGGGAGATTCCTCCTGGGAGGAATGTAAAACACCCTCTCGAGACCACTTAGATCCAAATTCTCCTTCAGTGGTTTTAACATATACACCCAGTATTGGAAGTGACTGTCCACCATCAACACTTCTTCAGCTTCAAGGCACTGAACAAACATAAAGAACTTAAATTGCAGATTCTGGTTGAGCAGGTGTGGGGTGGGGCTTGAAATGCTACATTTCCAAGCTCCTAGTTGATGCCAATGCTGCTAGTCCCTAGATCACACTTTGAGTGGTAAGTCTCCTACCTCCTATCATAAACTATATTTATTTTCTTAGCTTAGCTATTTCTGAAATGGGCAAATTTAATCCATATGACCATTATATCTACTACTGTGGGCAAGAATCCCTCAGAAGAAATGGAGTAGCCATCATAGTCAACAATGGAGTCCAATATGCAGTACTTGGGTGCAGTCTCAAAAATGACAGAATGATCTCTCTTCCAAGGCAAACCATTCAATATCATGGTAATCCAAGTCTATGTCCCAACCACCAATGCCTAAGAAGCTGAAGCTGAATGGTTCTGTGAAGACCTGCAAGACCCTCTAGAACTAACCCCCCAAAAGATGTTCTTTTCATCATAGGGGGCTGAAATGAAAAAGTAGGAAGTCAAGAGATACCTGGAATAACAGGCAAGCTTGGCCTTGGAGTACAGAATGAAGCAGAGCAAAGGCTAACAGAGTTTCGCCAAGAAAACACACTGCTCATAGCAAACACTCCCTTCCAACAACCCAAGAGACAACTCTACACATCAGCATGGTAAATGGTAAATGCCAAAATCAGACGAATTATATTCTTTTCAGCCAAAGATGGAGAAGCTCTATACAGTCAGCAAAAACAAGACCAGGAACTGACTGTGGCTCAGATCATGAACTCCATATTGCAAATTCACACTTAAATTGAAGAAAGTAGGGAAAACCACTAGGCCATTCACTATGACCTAAGTCAAATCCCTTAGGATTATACAGTAGAAGTGATGAGTAGATTCAAGGGATTAGATCTGATAGACAGTGTGCCTGAAGAACTACGGAAGGAGGTTCATAACAATGTTTAGGAGACAGTGATCAAAACCATCCCCAAGAGGAAGAAATGCAAAAAGTCAAAATGGTTGTCTGAGGAGGCCTTACAAACAGCTGAGAAAAGAAGACAAGGAAAAGGCATGGGCCAAAAGGAAAGATGCATCTATTTGAATGCAGAAGTCCAAAGAATAGCAAGGAGAGATAAGAAAGCCTTCCTGTGATCAATGCAAAGAAATAGAGGGAAAGAACAGAATGGGAAAGACTAGAGATGGCTTCCAGAAAATTAGAGATACCAAGGGAACATTTCATGCAAAGATGGGCTCAATAAAGGACAGAAACAGAATGGACCTAACAGAAGCAAAAGATATTAAGAAGAGGTGGCAATAATACACAAGAGAACTGTACAAAAAAGACCTTCATGACCCAGATAACCATGATGATGTGATCACTCACCTAGAGCCAGACACCCTGGAATGTGAAGTCAAGTGGGCCTTAGAAAGCATCACTAGGAACAAAGCTAGTGGAAGTGATACAGTTCCAGTGGAGCTATTCCAAATCCTGAAAGATGATGCTGTGAAAGTGCTGCACTCAATATGCCAGCAAATTTGGAAAACTCAGCAGTGGCCACAGGACTGGAAAAGGTCAGTTTTCATTCTAGTCCCAAAGAAAGACATTGTCAAAGAATGTTCAAACTACCACACAGTTGTGCTGATCTCACATACTAGCAAAGGATTGCTCAAAATTCTCCAGGTGAGACTTCAACAGTATGTGAACTAAGAATTTCCAGATGTTCAAGCTGGATTTAGAAAAGGCAGCGGAACCAGAGAACAAATTGCCAGCATCCACTGGATCATAGATAAAGCAAGAGAATACCAGAAAAACATCTACTTCTGCTTCATTGATTACATTAATGCCTTTGACTGTGTGTATCACAAAAAACTGGAAAATTCTTCAAGAGATGAAAATACCAGACCACCTTACCTGCCTCCTGAGAAATCTATAGGTCAAGAAGCAACGGTTAGAATTGGACGTGGAACAATGGGCTGGTTCCAAATTGGGAAAGGAGTACATCAAGGCTGTATATTGTCACTCTGCTTATTTAACTTATATACAGAGTACCTCATGTGAAATTCTGGGCTGGATGAAGCACAAGCTGGAATCAAGACTGCCAGAAGAAATATCAATAACCTGAAATATGCAGATGACACCACCCTTATGACAGAAAGTGAAAAGGAACTAAAAGCGACTTGATGAACATGAAAGAGGAGAGTGAAAAAGCTAGCTTAAAATTCAGCATTCAGAAAACTAAGATCATGGCATCCGGTCCCATCACTTCATGGCAGATAAATGGGGAAATAATGGAAACAGTGACAGACTTTATTTTCTTGGGTTCCAAAATCACTGCAGATGGTGAATGCAGCCACGAAATTAAAAGACACTAGCTTCTTTGAAGAAAAGCTATGACCAACCTAGACAGCCTGTTAAAAAGCAGAGACATTACTTTGCCAACAAAGGTCCATATAGTCAAAGCTATGGTTTTTCCAGTAGTCATGTATGGATGAGAGAGTTGGACTATAAAGAAGGCTGAACGCAGAAGAACTGATGCTTTTGAACTGTGGTGTTGGAGAAGACTCTTGAGAGTCCTTTGGACTACAAGGAGATCCAACCAGTCCATCCTAAAGGAAATCAACCTGGAATGTTCATTGGAAGCACTGAAGCTGAAGCTGAAACTCCAATACCTTGGCCACCTGATGGGAAGAACTGACTCATTGGAAAAGACCCTGATCCTGGGAAAGACTGAAGCCAGGAGAAGGGGATGACAGAGGATGAGATGTATGGCTCCATCACCGACTTGATGGACACGAGTTTGAGCAAGCTTCAGGAGTTGGTGATGGACAGGGAAGCCTGGCGTGCTGCAGTCCATGGGGCTGCAAAAAGTCGGACATGACTGAGCGACTGAACTGAACTGAACTAGCTCCTGTCTTCCCTTCTAAACTGTAAGCTCTGGGAGAGCCAAGACTTTGTCCCAGAGCCCAGGATAACAGTGCTGCCACACAACAGAATCAACGCATATTTGTATGATGAATCAATTATTAAATGAATGAATGATTCTCAGTTGGGACTTTGCTCAGGGCTCACTTGAGGATAAAGCAAATCCATTACTTCGTGTCCATTAGTTAAACCGGGCAGTGGTCCAACATTTAAGTGGATATGTTCATCCTCAGAATTTTTTAGAACCTCTTTGCATGAAAGTGTATTTAATGACACAATATTTAAAAGCATATTAATTACTGTTCATAATGATATTTGTCCCTAATTTTAATGAATGTGCCCCTTCGAAAAGCATGAAAACCTTAAAATTTCGTGTAGAACGAAACTAATGAAAAGTCACTGTTTTGCATTCACATTCTTGAATCTAGAAAAGCTTGCTGGCACCACAAATTGGGATTTTAAAATGACAGTAAGTGCCAAAGGAAATATATATATGTGGCGATTATATCATCTGTTTATGTGAAATATTGAGAGGTAGATTGGTTGAAATCCAGAGCTTGATAATTCCCTTGCTCTAGAATCCAGAATTTTATCCAAGTGGCTGTTACTCAAATAAGGTATTTCATTTGCCGTGTGGCATACCTCTGCGGGTGGGCACCCCTTAACCTCGCCTTGGCAGGACGGGCCAGATCGTAAATCATCCAGCCTCTGGCATTGCCAGTTAGTCAAAAAGCACCACCTCCCTCTAGCTGAGCTCTTCTGTTTATCTGCCTGGAAAGCATGGTTCCTTTCTTTGCTTTTCTTAAAACACCCTTGTCGACACAGTGAAAATGCCATTTCAAAATGTACAGAATTTTCTATGCTTAGGATGTGATGAACTCGATCTCAAAATTATTGCTTTCAGAGGAAAACCATGGGAGACCAACGATCCGATAACAAGAGAAAGTTATTCTTTGTTGGCTCTGTAAACCCACCGACAGGATTCACAATGTTTTACAGCACAAGGACCCGCGTCTCAAATGGAAGTACCTGAGCGTTTTCTAACTGCAGTCTTTGGAAGTTTTCCTTAGGATGTACAGTTAGAAAAAGGGATGTGATTTTTGTTGGTGGTGTCCTGCAGACATTAATTTATGCATTGTTGAAGCATTCTGCATAAATCAAACGTGCTAATGCAGTCAGGTGTATGTGATAAAAGAAATACAGTCCATAGCATAATGAAAAAGAAGAAAGAACTTTGAAAGGAATGGCATATTCTTCTATACCTTCCTTTGTTCCTTTCTTGTTTGGTTTACTTTCAAACCCTTTGCTAATGTAACCAATGCCTAGAAAGGAAATGGAAAATAGATGCAAAATACTAATTCCAGTTAGAACTGGCACTATTTCTTGAATACTTAGACTTATTAGTGAGATAATCACTAGCATCATATGAAATATCAAGGAAGGTTGAGATTATCCAGTGCAAACTTGGAATACAAAATGTAGTTTCTACTGTAACTTTTACAAAGCCTAGCATAGTAGTCAAGGACACACAGTCTGGAGCCAAGCTGCCTGAGTTAGAGTGCCAGATTCGTACCTTCTTAGTTGTGTGGCCTTGGGTAATTAATTTAACCTCTCTGTGCCTCAACTTTTCCAGATGCAAAATGAGAATAGTAATAATAGCTATTATAATTATATAATAATAATAGTTATACTACCACATTGGATTGTTGTGAAAGTTAAATGGTTTAATATATATATAGGAATTTAGAACGATGCCTGCATTACAATAAGCATCATATAAATGTTTATTCCTACCATATTGTATCAACATTACCTAACAGGTACATTCTATACCCAAGGCATGCTAACGCCAATCCAAGGAAGGCCACAATAGTAGTACCTCAGTGACAATACATGATCTGTATTGCAGTTACTGAATTTCATCAGGCAGTGTAACCTAGGTTGGATCATTGACCATTTCTTTCACTCACTTGATGAGCAAGTACTGAGACACACTTCCTGTGGGTCAGGCCCGATAGTGAAATAAAGGCTGAGATAAACACAGACCCTAGCCTCAGATGCTCCCAGTCTCATACAAGACACTCGTGCAAACACATCGTGGAGATGTGACATGCTGAATGTTAAAACAGAATTATACCCAGCGGATAGAGCGGTGGGAGAGAGGGTGGAGTTTAAGGAGGAGGACAGTGGCTTAGCTTTTATAGGATAAGGAGGTGTTTTCCAGGTGACCGAGGGAGAGGCGGGCATGGGAAAGGAACCGTGTTGTACAAAAAGAGATCAGGTGAATTTGAGAAGCCGTAAATGGTTCAGTCTGGATGGAGTGTAGGGTATACGTAGAAAGATCAGCAGCTGACCTCGGAGGCCGTCTCCTAGACTGGAACTGTCCAGGTCAGCATCTTCTTAGGTGTCTCTGCATTTGTTCTTCCATTAACTCTCCCCTTGCTGGTCTCTTGATTTTCATTTTTCTCAGACTTAGCTCGTATCTGGCTCTTCCAGAAGCTGAGAATTTTATCTCCTTGAGGTATTCCATCCCGGCCTGATATCCGCTGGTTGTGAGTGTAGAAAGAATTTTACCCCCATAAAAATAGTGAGACGGATTTATTTTCAGTGTGGAAAGGACCCATGTCTTCTGCCCCTGTCATAGCCTATCCAAAGTCAAGATATTCTTGGCAGCGTCCCAGTCATTTATGCCAAACTCCTAATGCAATCCTTTCTGACAAGATGCTACCTAAGACATTAAAAAAAGAAAAAACAACATTTAAGCTTTAAGCATCTCCTTTCTATCCTCACTTAAGCAGTTGTGATTGCCAAGGACTCTGTGTCAGAGTTGGAGGTTAGATCTCTCTAACCTGTTAGATCGCCCATGTTGGAGGTTAGATCTGCCCCAGCCTCCTTTAAAACTCCAGTCTCAGATGGTACATGTATGGTCAGAGTTTTGAAATCCTGTCTGAAACACGGGCCTCAGAGTGGCTGGGAGTTCAATCTCTAGAGACAGAATTGAGTTCAGTTCCCATCTCATCCTCTTATTAACTGAGTGATTTGGGGTTAAATGCTTTAAGAATCTGTTTTTAACTGGCAAAATGGTGTTAGAAACATGTATCTCACTGTGCTGTTGTAAGGATTGAATACGTCTCTATATAGATAGCCTGGAGAAGGGAATGTCTACCCACTCCGGTATTCTTGCCTAGAGAATTCCATGGACAGAAGAGCCTGGAGGGCTACAGTCCATGGAACTGCAAAGAATATATCCCTCTCAGTACAATGCCTTGCCCAAAATAAATGCTCAGTAAAAGCCCACCATTACAGCAAAGCCAATGGAGATTTGACCTCTAACCAATGCCCTTTCCTCTTCAGTTCAGTTTAGTTCCGTTCAGTCGCTCAGTCGTGTCCAACTCTTTGCGACCCCATTGACTTCAGCACGCCAAACTTCCCTGTCCATCCCCAGCTCTCAGAGCTTGCTCCAACTCATGTCCAGTAGGCCTGATGCACTGGGCGCCTCTTCATTCTCCACAGCTGCTCTTCATCTCAGATCAAGTCAGGTTTTTGACTCGATATCTTGGGAGTCACAGGGAATTTTCCTTCTTTCCTTTAGAAACATGTCCCTTTTACAATCAGCAGTATTTGAGTAGGTGGTATATCTGGGTAACAGTCCACTGATGCTTGAGCCCCACTCAAGCAGTCACAGACCCCAGTTTGTGTGATCCGGCCCAGGAAATAGAATCAGGTTTTCTGATGTTCTGCTTTCAAATCTGTCCATTTCTACCCATCCAAGAAGCCTTTTACTTTGGATGACTTTCAAATAGGATCATCTCCCATTGTGCTTGTGTGTGCTTGTAGCGACTACACATGAATAGCTCTGAGAAGTCTGCTTTGTCTCAAAGAGCTCTTTATGTCTAGGGGAAGCACACAAAATGAGCTCTTCAATAAGACTTCCAATATATCCCTACTGCCAAGGAAAAATAAAAACTCTGCTTTAGAAGTATGTTTCATGTACATGTGAAATACATACAAATTTCATATGGAAAACCAACAAGTTAAACACGCTATTTCTTCCCTCCTGGGGACCGTTCTTGGATGAGTGGATGGATAGATGGAGACAGGCATGGGTGGACCGATTGGTTCTACGCACAATTCTAAGTTCCAGAAGTGCAAAGTCAATGAGACATGTCCTTTCCTTCAGGGAGTGTACAGGCTGGCATCTAGTGGATGAGAGAAATAAATCAACAGCTACACACAGAGGAGAGGAGTCTGTGGGACAATTGTGAGGTCCAGTTCATCCAGGGGATTCAGAGCTTCCTGGAAAAGTGATGCTAAAAGTAAGATTTTCCAGGAAAGGGAGATTGTACCTCTCCCTAGACAGAAAATGGAACAGCTAAAGTAGCAACTTGCCTAAGTGTGGAGCCGTAAGAGAAGAAGAAGAGTTTGAGAACTTCACGTGGTTTGCCGAGCGTGACCGTAGAGTGGCTGATGGATGAGCAGGTGTGCAGTGGCCACGTTTTGGGGAATTTCACACGTCAATAAAGACCTTCAGCTTCACTTAGAATTCAGAATTTCAGACAAAGTGAGAGCGTCATCAGCCTGACATTTTAAATCTAAAGGGAGAAAGAAAGGAGAATGGATTAGAGCACAGCCAGGCTACATTTAGGGAAGCTGGGAACTGGGGCGAGAATTCAAGAAGGACCTGAAAGTAGGTGATGGCCTTGGGAATGGAAGCAAGATGGGTAGAGAAAGGAAATAGAATCTGTAGGAGTTGTGGCAGAATGGCTTTGAAAGGTGATCTAGAGGGCGGGGTCTAGGATGGTTCTTAGGCTTCTGACCTGGGTTTCAAGGGAAGCCAGGGTGGCACCGTTCCTTATGAAAAGGACTGAGCGTGACTGGTGGTAAATATAACTATCTCTGGTAATCAGTTTTTATGAAATACCCAGCTGTTTAGTTGCTGAGTTGTTCCCAACTCTTTGCAACCCCATAGACTGCAGCCCACCAGGGATCACCCATCCATGGGAGTTTCCAGGCAAGAATACTGGATTGCCATTTCCTCCTCCAGAAATACCCCATAGGCATCTTAATAGATGAATCTGCTGGCCAGTTGAGTGGTCTGGACCAGAATCGTATATTTAGCATCATTTTATGGAAGTGGTATGTGAATCTATGGGCTGTCACTCAGGAATAGCAGACGAAGTTAAAAAAAAAGGTCAGAGGAGTCCTGGGTACATGGAGATTTACGAGGCCAATAGGAAGAAAGTCTTCAGGGGTTACTGAGAAGGAACCAGAGAGGAGACCAGAAAACCATGGCAACTGGGTGTTACAGAAGTTAATGGAAAAGCTTCAAAGAACACAGTATTAAATTCAAATAAGATAATAACATTATAAAGTTGAAAGGTTGTTGTTGAATTACAACGCCAGGATTCTTGGCCCCCAGAGAAGAATTCAATCCGGGGCCAGAGACGAGGCTTGATCGCTCAGAGCTTTTGTGTAATAAAGTTTTATTAAACTATAAAGGAGACAGAGAAAGCTTCTGACATAGGCGTCAGAAGGGGGCAGAAAGAGTGCCCCCTGCTAGCCTTCAGCTGGATGTTATATAGTCACCAGCAGCCTGTTAATGAAAGAAAGGAATGTCTCAAAACTCAGAATGGCACCAGGCCCCCCACCCATAAGATGCATTTTGGGATAACCTTGGCTCCAAATGGTTTATCTTGGGCCATAAAAGGATTAACTTGAATCTTGAAGAAGGGCAGAGCACCATACAAATAGTCTCATTTACATAGATTAGAGGGACAATATTGGAGTGTTACATACTGGTTTATCAAGTAGGTTCTGAGCCGAAAAGGAGGAACCAACTTGAAGACAGTTTGGGGTAAATGCATAGTATATTAGCATAGCTTAAGATAAACATTTCCATAAGAAAAAGGCAATGGTTAACTTCAGGTGAAACCAGGTGTCATTATGGCAACACAGAATTTTAAGAGAAACCTCCTTTTAAATGGGTATAGAGAAGGAAAAAATATCGCTAGTTTGTTTCCTCCTGCCGCTTAAGGGAGACAAAAGTGTCTGACACGTGCAGGCTATTTCCTCCGATAGGAGACCCCTGGCCTTCCTGCCTGTTACCCTCTTAAAGTCGACTGGATCGAGCACACAGGTCATGGGCGCTCCATGCAGCAAGGGAAGTAAAAGTTAGGAGGGAAAGCAATAAGATTCATGGAGGGTGAAGAAATTGAGACTCTCCCTGTTGGGGTTGTAGGGAAATTATCATCATCTTCCCTAGAAACCAATTCGTTGTTCAGCAGTCTTTCCTATTAGGAAATTTTTTATGTCCATCTTATATGAAAAGTTAATGTTAGTCTTTTCATCTTGAACAAAATTAACTGAGTATCATGCTTATGACACAGATTTGCTTTGTTTATTTTTAAATTATAGTAGCCATGGCAAAAAAAAAAAAAAGGGAAAATGACTTCAATTCACTGGTGTTTGGATTATTTACAAGTACCTGTAAACAGTTTAACCAAAAGAGATTTCTGCTGCCATATGTTTGGAAATCCCCAAGGAAAAGTTCAATCCCAAGTGTCAATCACATAGGAAGGCAGTTGGGCTGCTCTGAGCTGGGATCTTTGAATGTTTCACGCTAAAGCTGGTCCAACAACGTGTGCCTTCTCCACACCCGCTCCAGCCTTTATTGTTTGAGGACTTTGTGATGGCAGTCCTTCTGACCAGCGGCTGAGGCGATACCCCATTACGGTTTTGATTGGCATTTCTCTAATAATAAGTGATGCTGGGCATCTTTTCACGTGTTGGCCATCTGCATGTCGTCTTTGCAGAATGTCTGTTCAGCTCTTTGGCCCACTCTTTGATCGGGCCATTCGCTTTTCTGGTTTTGAGCTGCACACGCTGCTTGTATGTTTTGAAGATTAGTCCTTTGCCGGTTGCTGCCTTTGCTGTTATTTTCTCTCATTCTGAAGGCTGCCTTTTCACTGTAACAACTAGACGTTGTTCACCTAGTTTCCTTCATTGTGCAAAAGTTTCTAAGTTTAACTAGATCCCATTTGTTTATTTTTATTTATTTATTTTTTCTATTACACTGGGAGGTGGCTCATAAAGGATCTTGCTGTGATTTATATCAGAGAGTGTTCTGCCTACGTTTTCCTCTAAGAGTTTTATAGGTTCTGGTCTTCCATTTAGATCTTTAATCCATTTTGAGTTTATTTTTGTGTAAGATGTTAGAAAGTGTTCTAGCTTCATCCTTTTACACATGGTTGACCAGTTTTCCCAGCACCATTGGTTAAAGAGATTTTCTTTTTCTCCATTATATATTTCTCTTACACTGTTGGTGGGAATGCAAACTAGTACAGCCACTATGGAGAACAGTGTGGAGATTCCTTAAAAAACTGGAGAGAACTGCCATATGACCCAGCAATTCCTCTGCTGGGCATACACACCGAGGAAACCAGAATTGAAAGAAACACGTGTACCCCGATGCTCATTGACACGTGTACCCCAGTGTTCATTGTTTACGATAGCTAGGACATGGAAGCAACCTAGATGTCCATCAGCAGACCAACGGGTAAGCAAGCTGTGGTACACATACACAGTGGAGTATCACTCACCTATAAAAAGAACACATTTCTGTCAGTTCTAATGAGGTGGATGAAACTGGAGCCTATTATCCAGAGTGAGGTAAATCAGAAAGAGAAAACCCAATACAGTATATTAATGCTTATATATGGAATTTAGAAAGACAGTAATGATGATCCTGCCTGCAGGGCAGCAAAAGAGACACAGATGCAAAGAACAGACTTTTGGACTCTGGGAGAGGGCGAGGGTGGGAGGATATGAGAGAATAGCATTCAGTCAGTCAGTTCAGTCGCTCAGTCGTGGCCGACTCTTTGCGACTCCATGAATCGCAGCACGCCAGGCCTCCCTGTCCATCACCAACTCCCGGAGTTCACTGAAACTCATGCCCATCGAGTCACTGATGCCATCCAGCCACCTCATCCTCTATCATCCCCTTTTCCTCCTGCCCCCAATCCCTCCCAGCATCAGAGTCTTTTCCAATGAGTCAACTCTCTGCATGAGGTGGCCAAAGTACTTGAGTTTCAGCTTTAGCATCATTCCTTCCAAAGAACACCCAGGGCTGATCTCCTTTAGAATGGACTGGTTGGATCTCCTTGCAGTCCAAGGGACTCTCAAGAGTCTTCTCCAACACCACAGTTCAAAAGCATCAGTTCTTCAGTGCTCAGCTTTCTTCACAATCCAACTCTCACATCCATACATGACCACTCAAAAAACCATAGCCTTGACTAGACGGATCTTTGTTGGCAAAGTAATGTCTCTGCTTTTCAGTATGCTATGTAGGTTGCTCATAACTTTTCTTCCAAGGAGTAAGTGTCTTTTAATTTCATGGCTGCAGTCACCGTCTACAGTGATTTTGGAGCCCCCCAAAATAAAGTCTGACGCTGTTTCCTCTGTTTCCCCATCTATTTGCCATGAAGTGATGGGGCCAGATGCCATGTATATTACCATATGTAAAACAGATGAGCAGGGCAAATTCAATGCATGAAGCAGGGCACTCAAAGCCAGTGCACTGGGACAACCCTGAGGGATGGGGTGCGGAGGGAATGGGGAGGGGGTTCAGGACGGGGTACATGTTCCCCCATGGGTGATTTATGCCGATGTATGGCAAAAACCACCACAATATTGTAAAGTAATTATCCTCCAATTAAAATAAATTAATTAATGTTTAAAAAAGAAAGCACGTATGCTTTCTAGAATGCTGGAGAGACTTCTATCACATCAAATAGATTCTCCATATTGACACATAGTCTGCTTATTTGTTTGTTTTGCTATTATGTTTGTCAATAAAATCTTAAAACTTTATTTATGTAGATCTTTTATCTTTCTTGTTAAATGTATCCTGAGTATTTTGCAGTTTTTTTTCTCTTATTGGTAAATGGAAATTTATTTCGGTTTACCCTTCTGATTTATCTGAGAGAAAAAAATGTCAGAATGTTTATCTTGTACCACCTGAACATGTCTTACGAGTGTTAATTATTTTTAGTAAAGTTTCTTGAGTTTTCTATCATACTAATCATATTATTTGCAAACAAAGATAAGTTTACCTTAACAACAACAACACACTTCTTCAAAACGAGGAACAAGGAAGAATACAGTTCTAGGCAAATGTCATCTGGAGTGCCTTCGTCAAATGTTAGACATTTTGACATCTGCTCTAAGAGCAAAACACTGAGAACCCAAAATCTCTTTGGAAGAGAAGACTCCTGGGAAACATAGTCATTTAGGCAACATCTGGTCTGAATTACTTTATTAATTTTCTTTTATTTACTAGTCTTCATTTGACAGTTGTGGTACTTTTTTCCAGAGCGGGAGTCAATAAAGCCATAACTCTTTCTCCATCTGTGGTTCATTTTCCTCTTAGAAGAGATACAGAGGGTTTCAAGGAAAGTTGCTTTATGTTCTGCTATATTTGCAATCCTTCTTTTATTTCAGGGGCTTCCAGGACCAGCAGGAGAAGCAGGGAGTCAAGGCCGTTTGGGAAGCCAAGGAAATAAAGTAGGTCGCATTCTTTATCCCCATGAAAGCTGAGGTTTTCTTCTCAAGGGAAGTGTGTCTGGTTATATTAGCCAAAGCCCTTTCAACACAGAAGAGAGCATAGCTCATTGCTCCTCTACCCTGGCTTGCTTCTTAGAGAGCCAGCAGCATCTAAGGATGTGGGTGTGGACCCAGACGAGGTCAGGGAATCCGGCTCAGCCGCAGCTCAGGAGGGGCTACTCCCAATCTGAGAATCTCGGGGAAGGGGGACTCTTCCAGGACAGCCCTTCCTCCTTTCTCCACCCCCACCCCTTCCTTCTCCTCTTTCATCTCTATCCTCCATTCATGCGAACATTTGCTGAATGCCTTTAAAGACGAGTCGCTGTGCCGGCCCTCAGCTGGCCTGACGTCAGCTCCGAAAGCGCAGAGGTCCCTGGTGCACCCCTAGAGCTTTGAATAGCACCTCGCAGGTCATAAGCGCTTCGGAAATATCTGTTTAATGAAAGAGTTTCTGGGTTGTGAGGTGATGGATGTGACATAGAATCGACCCCACAAAATTGAGAGAATGTGCAAGACGAGAGTCTGTGATGGGGCTTCTCTGCTGGTTCAGAGGTGAAGAATCCACCCGCCAATGCGGGACACACGGGTTCCATCCCCAACCCGGGGAGAGCCTACAGACCACGGAGCAGCCGGTCCCGAGCACCACGACGCCTGAGCCTCGCTCTGGAGCCCGGGAGCCGCACTGCTGAGCCCAGAGCCCAGAGCCCAGGCTCCACAGGAGGAGGGGCCGCTGCAGCCAGCAGCCTGTGCGCTGCCCCTAGAGCATCGCCAGGGAGCCAAGAAGACCCAGCACAGCCACAGACGGAGAGAGAAAACGAGATTACAAGAGCAGGGACCTATGACACAGGGACAGGGGACTCAACTAGAAGCTTAAACATAGGGTTCATAGAAGTATTTCCAGACCGGAAAAAGAGGCATCATAAGGATATAGATTTTGAGGAGACTTTGGAAGATAAGTAGTGTTTGGCAAGGAGTGAGAAGGGGCAGGGGAAATTTATTGACGAACTATTGAAGAAATAAATGTTGGAGAAGTGAATAGTGAAGAAATAATATTTCTTCAACAAAGACTGAAGAACTATAACAAGGGAAACACAAGACTGGAAAAACGCCACGAGCAAGTGTTTGGGGTGAAAATTGTCCTCCTAGGGGATCACAGAGAGCGGGAAAGTCTGTGATGACTGACTTGACCTGGCAGCCAGTACAGGGTTGTTCACAGGTTGTGATCAGCATGTGTGAACACAGTCAGGTTTGGAAATGGCAACCCACTCCAGTGTTCTTGCCTGGAGAATCCCAGGGACGGGGGAGCCTGGTGGGCTGCCGTCTATGGGGTCGCACAGAGTCGGACACGACTGAAGCGACTTAGCAGCAACAGTGTGTATATGCAGAGAAGGCAATGGCACCCCACTCCAGTACTCCTGCCTGGAAAATCCCATGGATGGAGGAGCCTGGTGGGCTGCAGTCCGTGGGCTCGCTAAGAGTCGGACACGACTGAGTAACTTCACTTCCACTTTTTACTTTCATGCATTGGGGAAGGAAATGGCAACCCACTCCAGTGTTCTTGCCTAGAGAATCCCAGGGACGGAGGAACCTGGTAGCTGCTGTCTATGGGGCCACACAGAGTCGGACACGACTAAAGTGATGCAGCAGCAGCAGCAGCAGCAAATAGGCAACTCACTGTGGGAATATTTTGAAGATGGAGAGATTGTAAGCTAGGAGGAGTGCAGGCCCCTCAGGCTCCAAGACAAGCGTGACTGGGTGACCTAACAGGGCGGGGCCAGAGGGATTCCCAAGGGGCCTACAGAGCTCTCCCAGGAGGGGACTGAGACACAGAGGAGAGGGCTGGACGATTCTGGGCCCCCAACTTGAGTGGGAACCCCATCCCAGAAGTGGGAAAGGCAGAGTGGGCAAAACGGTGAGGGAAACCCCTTGGTCTATGGGTGGAGCAAAGAGTCTAAGGCTGACTGAAGATGCAGGTTTCAGATTCATTGGAATTTAAGAAAGGCTCTTGGTGATGACTCTTTGTAAGGAGGGTAAGAGGAGGCAGAGAAGGAATCACTGGAAAGGAGGGGAAAGAAGCACGTTGGATGCTGAGAAGGAGCATCTTGGAGAAGCTGGGAGCCTCAGCTGGCATCAAGTAGGGAAGGAGGAAAGGACTAGAGAAGCCAGCACTTCTGGTGGCCAAGATGCACCAAAGAATAGATTCCAAAAGGCAGCAGTTGGCCAGCTGCTAAAGGCGAAACAGTGTGTATGGGGTGGAGACCTCAGTAAGGCAGACGTGCTGGACCCAGCAGCTGAGGGTCCCAAAGACGGCTGCTCGCGGGGTGAAATGAGATCCATCGGTGACAACGATAATCAGCTCCGAAAGGGATTACTAGAGATGTGGCATAGCAATAACAGTCTGGAAAGGAAAGTTTGGAACAGATACAGTGGTGCCTTCTCGCCCTGGAGAGAGCTGCAGGGGAAGCGGTGTCTCCGGAAGACCTCAGTTTGTTCTACAGTGAGGATGCCTGGGCACAGACGTCATGGGCGTATAGACGTGTGCGTGAGAAATGAAGGCACTCCTAGGGTGCGACGGAAGAGACCAAGACAGAGGTCGACAGAGACAGAGGGGCCTAGAGTGGACGCAGATAAGCGGGTAGGGATGTGCAAGGAGGCAGATGGCAGCAAGGTAGTTGTGCCAAAGGATATCACTGTTAGTAAGAGAGATTTCTAAAAGGGAGGGGCAAGAATTTGGGAGGCAAGTTCCCTCAGTGCCAACCCAAACCCTTTGGGAACCTCAAGATGGATCGAGCTCTCCAAGTCTGCAATGAGCCCCAGACACTTACTCCTGTCTTATTCCATTAAGCTCAGGTTCCCAGGGGAGCAACCAACCCGTCAGTTTATCCCAGGCTCGGTGTCTGGCTGTAGCCAGTAACAAAGTGATCTTGAACAGGCCTTATGGCTTCCTTTGTCTCCCTGTCTTCAAGCAGATGGCCTCACTTCAGCGTGAGTGAGAATCAGCAGAGAAGCTTATTTATAAAGGCATATCCTGGGCTCCACCACCAGAGACTGACACCAATGGGATCCAAGAATCTCCTTTGGCATGTGGACCCTAGGTATACGGGAGGCAGGTGGCTTCCAGAGCGCACTTCGGGGGCCACTGCCCTGGAAGAAAGTCTGCAAGGCAGGGGGTCTTCTGCCACCCTTCCATGGAGCCCAGGTCTCTGTGCCCCTCCAGGGATCAGTGTTGGTGGACATTTCCCCATTTGGACCCCTCACATGAAGTGTGTGGTCTTTCTAATCTTAACAGTGAGTTAACCACTCCTTCAGTGTGGGCTGCGCACGCTTCCACTCTCTTGGAAAGGGAAAGAAGAATAACGAGACAGTGGAGAAACTTAGCCAAGCCTTCCTCAGCCAGATGGCCAAGGTCAATAATGTCAGCCACGTTGACAGGATACACTGTTGATGTGAGAAGAAGGACCCTTCACTTTCTCTCACTATGGGTCTTTTCTCCCCAAACTCATAAAACAGCATAATCATGACGGAAACATCAAACTCCAGTTGAGGGACATTCTGCAAAATACGTGATCAGTACTCATCCTCAGAAACCAGAAAATCAGATAAACCGTCCCCATCTAGAGGAGCCCACAGAGACACGGGACCCTGGGGCTGGAAAAGGAGATTTGGTGGTAAAAACTAAGGGAATATGAATAAAGTATGGACTTGGGGCTTCCCTAGTAGAATCTGCCTGCAATGCAGGATACCCAGGTTCGATCCCTGGGTCAGGAAGATCCCCTGGAGAAGGGAATGGCAACCCACTCCAGACTTCTTGCCTGGAGAATCCCATGGACAGAGGAGCCTGGTGGGCTACAGTCCATGGAATTGCAAAGTCAGACATGACTGTGCAACGAAATTTTCTTTCCTTTTAGTTAATAAGAACGATTTAATAGCCATGGGTTTGTTGTGGCAAATATTCCCTACGAATGTAACGAGTGTGAAGTTAACAATGGGGGAGGCTAGATGTGGTGTGTATAGGAGCTCTTTATACTGCCTTCACAACATTTCTGTAAATTTAAAATTGAGATTTGAAAAGCTTTTTTTTTTGTTAAACAAAAAGGAGTTAAGCTTCTTTTGTAAACCTATGTTAACTTTCCCAAGTAGCTGCATTTCCTCCGTGTGAGGCTGAGACTGATTTATAACCCACCGTAGACATGCTACTAGTCAGAAGTCAGAAACCGTTGCCAGTCACGTCGTGCTATCTTGGTTATCTTGATTAAAGCTCGATTAATAAGTCAGTTGTTTCTGCAGCATCCAGATCATTTGTGTGGCTCCTCACAGAGAACAGCTTTGTTCATTTTTCAAACCGTCCAGAGCCTCCTCTTTGACTCATGGTAAGACGTTTCCAAGGGTGTGGCTCATGGCCCCGAGTTGCCAAGATGGCAACTTGTACCAAACAATATGTCAGACTTGCCAGGGCTTCATTTATCAATGGGGGAGACTTCACTCACCACCAGCAGCGCCTACTGAATTGCTTACAAACTCGGTCCCAGTCACAAACCCCCGGTCATGAATGCAACTGAAAATTCGTGTCTTAGTTCCATCATTTCTAATGTCCTTTACAAAAGCAACCTAATAAAGACACGTGTCATTTTTCTGTTTGACAGGGAGAACCTGGCGATCTGGGGATAAAGGGAACTATTGGCCTTCGGGGTCCTCGAGGCTTGCCGGTTTGCGTTTTATTCCTACTTTTGATCTGGTTCTTGGACTCTTTTTAGCTCAATAGGTATCTCTTGATGTGAAAAGAAGGGCCCTTCACTTTCTCTCACCATGAGTCTCTAAAGTCTTTAGAGTGGTTCTCTAAAGTCTTTAGAGTGGTTCTCTAAAGTCTTTAGAGTGGTTCTCTAAAGAGTGTGATGAAGATAATAGCCCCATCTAGCCATAGCACTTTCTAGAAATTGAGATTTCATCTTTGTCTTGGCCAGCTTTTCCAAAATGACAACTTCCCAGGTACCAAGCATCCTGGGCAGGGGTGCTCTTAAAGCCAAATGATGAAAGGGACAAAACTTGTGGTTGACATCCTCCAACCTGCTTCCACCCTTTTGTCTCATCCAAACCCCTTCATGGGAAACCCAGTCCACCCTTCCACCCATGCTAGGGGCTTCTCACTAAGGCCTGTACAGGGATCCAGCAGCAGCCAATACCCAGACACTTAGGAGCTCTTTCTTTTATCCAGCAAACTGAAATGCTTCAGATATAAGGTCTATCTCTATAGAAACACAAATGTTATCCAGGAGAGATAACACTTCTATCTTCTTTTATTCAGATTATTATACATCTGAAATTTTCTCATTTCATTCTCAGAACACGATGAGCAGGTATAGCTATTATTTTTCCCCTTATGATGAGACAAGTGAGATTAAGTGACAGTGCCTTGCCTGCATTTGCTATTGAGAGTTCCATTTAGTGCCACTGGGCCAGTGGTCTGTCCCCGAGGAAGAATCCTGCTGCTTAATTTTTCCTAAGCAAAAAAAAAAAAAAACTGGCTGTCTGGTTCTCTTGTGAAGAAGCTTGTCTCCATCTGCAGCTGGGGATGTTTGTAAATAACTGCTTCTTCTTCTTACAGGGTGATGAGGGCAACCCAGGTTACGGTAGTGTCGGAAGTAAAGGAGCAAAGGTAAGACAGGCTGACTGAGAGCTGGTCACTTTCAATTTTGTTGTTGCTTTTTTGGGCCACATTTAAGAGAAAAAAAGGAGTAAATAAGGTAGTCTTAGATCTTTGGAGATAGATTTTGATCATTTATTTGATGATATCTTATGGAGAATATGGTAGGAAAAAACTTGATAGTTTAAGGGGCATGCAACAATTGAAACTCGAAATTAATTTTCAGTTCTTTGCAGAGATGCGCGTTCAGGGGCTGAGTGGTTCCAGCCTGAACACTTCATCTAATCTAGAGCCTGAGGGAGACTAAAGACATATTCCAAAATATGTCCTCTGAATATGTTTACTCTAACCTGTAAGAAGTTCTACAGGGCCTTTCCAAATGCAATGGGCCAAGCAGTAATTTAAAATTAAAGCTCATTACTTTATATCAGAATTATAACTTAACATTGTCACTGAATACTTCAGTGCTGGAAGTAAGTCAGATAACTTTACCAAAAGCAGTGATTGCTATATACCAACTGTAACCACTTAGAAATCATAGTAACACCTATAAAAACATAATATAGTTAAGAATATCCTTTCTACAAAAATATTCAAGACCTATAACAGGCCCCTCCACCCATGGGATTTTCCAGGCAAGAGCACTGGAGTGGGTTGCCATTGCCTTCTCCATAACAAAAATTACTGGGATATAAAATTTCAGTAATTGGAGACATACCAAATACTTGTTGAAAAGTCTAAAATATTATAAGGATCCATGTAATTTCAAGTGAAATCCCAATGAGAATGATGTAAGAGGCTGTCTAGAAGGATAAACAAACCCCCAAAAACTAAAATTTCTTTTTAAAAAACCCTAATGAATGAAGGATTTCCAGTGAAATTTTCATTGAAAGTAGCCTTAGTATTTGATAAAAGTGGAACTGTTAAGTAGCTAATAGCCCTGGAATATTGAAAGTGTTAGTTGCTCAGTTGTGACTAAGCTCAGTTGCAACCCCATGAACTGTGACCCTCCAGTCTCCTCTGTCCATGGAATTCTCCAGGCAAGAATACTGGAGTGAGTAGCCATTCCCTTCTCTAGGGGATCTTTCCAACCCAGGGATTGAACCCGAGTCTCCTGCATTGCAAGCAGATTCTTGACCATCTGAGCCACTAGCGAAGCCACTGAATAATTATTAGCCACTCTTTTAAAATGAATGTGAATGTTTTTATACATAATATATAGAACTTAGGTGACAATGTCAAGTAAAAATCAAAAGGTAATAAGAAAAAAAAAAGAAAACATGTATCCTAACTGTGCTAAAATGCTTTTTTAAAAGATTAAATAAAATATGGCAAAATATTTATAGCAATGGTTCTGGGAAGTGAAATTTGGGTGCGTTTTCTTCTTTCTGTCTTTTTATTATTTAAAATATATTTGAGGAGATATTACTTTTAATGACCAGAAAACAAACATTATCTTAAATAAAATATTTTTTTCATCAAGTTAGGATTATCATACGTTTACAACTATAGCCTGTGGCCAAAGTAAGGCAAACAGAGTACCAGAAACCAAACGATCAAATTTAGTCTGCAGGCGTCCCCAGTTTTTCCCTCAAAGTTGAAGTCCAGTTTAAGAAGACTGTTTCAGAAACACATGGTCAGATCACCAGCTCTCCTGCTGAATGTCCACATATGAAGGAGAGCTAAGGTGTACGTTTTAGCCATTGATCTTAGGTTGTCATGATTTTTTTGGTGAGACCAGTCAATAGTTTAATTTAGAGACTGGAGTTAGTGTCTCAGACCATGCAGTACAGTTTATTTTGGCCCTTTCTTGGTTCAGAGGCATTTAAAATAAATAAGGCAGCAGGCAAAATTAAAGTCAATATAAACCTACGCCAGTGATATGTGCATAAATTAATTTTCTCAATTATAGGGGCAAGAAGGATTCCCTGGAGAAATCGGACCTAAGGTACTGTGTACTTCATGCTCGCTAGAGATCAGAGATGCTCCTGGGTTTATGAAATGTGTTATAGGACAAAAGAAGAAAAATTAATTATAAATGAATAAAAAGCATCCTTTACGGAGCAAGGGGAAAAGAAAGAAGCAGACTTTTTAAAATAATCTTTTATTTCTAGCTTTTTAATTCACGAGGAAGAAATCATCCGTATTTTTCTCCTCACGTGTCCTCCTCCCCTTCTCCTATATGTATTTTCCTCTTTGCTCAAAGGGAAGTAAAATGTGAGAAAACCCCAAATTACCTGACCTCGCTTGCCTCAGTTCTCCTAACGTGTTTGTAAGTCACCTGCAGGCAGTAAGTTTAGCCGCGCCGTCCTCTACCTTAAGGCTTCCGCTCCGACTGGAAACACTGACTGGGCTCAGTAGATGCCAGCTCCTGTGACAGGATCAGAGGACAAAGTGAAAAGCACAGTCCATATCTCCAAGGAGGCTGTGTTCCATCTGGAGAGGCAGAGAGGCAAAACAGTGAGACTCCAGGGGGGTGCGCTGAGAATCAGAAAATGGGGTTATCAGGGCAAAGACACTTCACAGAAGGCTATGAAAGATAAAAATATGTGTGACAAATGTCTTCATGTTGGAACCAGTATAAAAACACACTGAGATATAGCTCTTTGGTTTTACTAACCATTTTGTTTTATCTTTCTGAACTTATTTAGGGTGAGGTCGGGGACCCTGGTGGCCCAGGACAAACTGGACCGAAGGGCACTAGAGGCAAGACGGTGAGTTTCATTGGTCGTAAAAGCCTTACAACCTCAAATACCATGGGAAGTCCTTTCTCAGGCTCTTATAGTCGTTTGAGTTGTCACTTGGTCCCCAAAACTTGTAAAACGTGTAGTTTTTGTTAAGGCAAACTTGGGGCAGGAAAATGGATATTTGGCTCCTTCTTTGCCAGCAATTAGGCAGCGAGCTGTTGACTCCTAGTGCCCAGGTTCGCCTGATCTGACTGATAAGGTACCATTCTTAACACTGGAAATAAGTTGTGCATTTTTTTTCCTTAAGGAATCCTTGTGGTCCAAAACAGTGTCTGCACCACCAAATATGACCCGTTTAATCCTAGCCCCTCAGCAGACCTCATGTGACGGACTGCCCCCTGGCGTCTTGTCTCCCTTGTTAAGAGCTTGTCTAACTACTTTAAGGAGGTGATCCTCTCCCAGTTTAGCTCAGGAAAGTGCCTCTTGAGCTCTCTGAGCAAGTTTTCATTTATCGTGTAAGACGGTGCCTAAAGCTTTGGAGCACTCAGAATAGCCACCCATCACCCGTACCCTCAGAAGCGTCTGCAACTCGTGGTTCTTGTGGGCTAACAGTGGGTTTGCCTTTGCTGACTCTGTTTACCATACGTTGCAAAAGTGAGACGGTCGCTTTGTAAAAGACACAATCTTATGACAGTCATCTCCTGGGACTTTATCTCTTTTCATCAGGACAATGCTGATCAGGTAAATAGATCTTGATACCGTGTCAATTTCTGGATAAGAAAAACACAAAGTCTGGTGAAAAAAAAAGCTGTTACTTGAGGCGGCTTTTCAGTTTTGTCGCCATAGTGAGTTTGACCCGGATCTGTTTTCTCCTACAAAGTACAGCGAAACCTGTATGCAAAGAGACTATTCATGAGGGCTGTAGGGGTAGGAAGTAAAGAAACTTCTTTCCCTCCATCTTGCTTTTCCCAAGAGGGTTGTTTCCTGGCTGTAATTCTGTTCCTTATATATGTTTTTGGTTGACTGTCCCTTAACATTTTTGCTCTCAAAAAGAAAAAAAATAAGACCAATAAAAGAAAGATAATTGGAAAAGATCTTCAAATTAATCTAGATGTCATCTGCATTGAAATACTTCTGGGTCTTTTCCCTCGATGTGTTAATGAGGTAGTTTACCCTTGAACACTGGAGGCAGCAAACACGGCCAGCGGTTTCTTGTGTTCTCTTAGTGCCCAGTGACATATTCATCATGGAAAAAAAAAAAAAAAAGCTGATGGGGAATATATAATCTTTTTCTTTTGGCCTTTGGTTACTTTATTTTTTCCCCACGTTAGACAATTTATCACTATCTTCAACTTGTTTATTTCACCTGCCAAGCTGCCTTTTTCTACAACTTGTATTTTTGAGTTTGAAGTTTAGACACTGAAAAACTTCCAAGTTTTTGTTGGAGGGTTTTGGTAATAAAGATTTGAGTATCTCTTTAGTTCCCTTGGAATGATTACATTCCTAGTTTAAGTTTTCTAAATCTTTACCTTTTTTCACCCCAACTAAAGCATTTTTTTTTGTTTGTTTGTTTGTTTTTTGAATCTGCTATACTTTTTAACCTGCCTTGTTTGGGGTATAAAGGTATGCTTGTATTTATACTTTTTATCAACTTTACATGTGCATACCCTTCAAGGCAGGGTTCCTCAGCCACAGCACCACTGACGTTTTCTGCTGGATAACTGTTGTGGGGGGTGTTCTTTGCATTGCAGGATGTTTAGCAGGGCCCCTGGCCTCTACCCGCGAGAGTCAGCATCACCCACCCACCTTCCCAATCATGATAGCCAAAAACATCTCCAGACATTGTCAAATGTCCCCACAGGAGTCAGGGTTGAGGGACACAGATTTCCTCCCAGTTAAGGACCACTGGTTCAGAGAGTCAACTAATTTCACAAGGTTTGGTATGAAGAACTGGCAGCTTGTCTGCCACATAGCTCCTGTTTCTCTAAAAGCTGTCTTGTTGCTCCACTTTCTGGGAGATTTCTTTGACTTTATCTTACAACACTTTTCTCACATTTTAATTTTCAAGCACTCTTTTTTTTTTGCTGCCTGAATATTCTTTTTTAAACTATCCTATTTCTGTTTCATGGTTGAAACATCTCATCTCTCTGAGGATATGACTTAGTACTTTTGAAGTCTCCTTTGCCCAACATGGACGGAGGAGCCTGGTGGGCTACAGTCCACAGGGTCACAAAGAGTCAGACACGACTGTGCGACTTTGCTTCACTTCACTTGCCCAAGATAGCCTGTTCCCAGCAGTGTTTTTTTTTTTTTGCCCTACTCTCTGTGGCTCACATGTCTCCCTATTGAAGAGTTGAGGACACAAAATCTACCTGGAAGCCCCAAGGAAATGAATGGGGCCCGTCAACTACAAGTTTCCCTGTAGAGTGATCTGACGGTTGCTACTCAGCAAACATCTGAGCTCAGCATCTTGGGGCCTTTCTTCCCTGTCTGGTCAGATTCCCCTGGAAAGATTCTTTCTATCATCCACCTACGGGTGAAGGTCTGGCTCCCAACTTTCTGGGAGCCTCAGCTTTCTTGGGGTCTCACATCTACTCCACAGCTTCACTTGATGGCCTTCTTTTCTGGACTGTACCACCAACCTTCAGCGCTGCCTGGGTTTCCTGGTCTGTAGCCATCTCAGTTCTACCTTTGTCATCAAGGAGAAAGAAGGGACATTCGACTCAGCTGTTGAGAACGGGGAGGAAGCTCGGGGCTTCCCCAGCCAAACTGCCTTATTTGCCCTCTTTCCTTCACCCCCCACTTCTAGAGGTACTTTCTGAGAATGCATCATAAAACACTCAGCCTCTTAGCTTTCCCTGCTGCTGGCCTAGGATTCAGCTTTTTCAGCTCTAAGTCATTTAATGCTTTTCAGTTTGAAGGCTATTGTCTCATTTCTCATTCCCCCCATGTCTGTTATTTATTTTATTATTATTTTTTTTTTTTTTACTTTACAATACTGTAGTGGTTTTGCCATACATTGACATGAATCCGCCACGAGTGTACATGAGTTCCCAGCCCTGAACCCCCCTCCTACCGCCCTCCCCATATCATCTCTCAGCATCCTGTATCCTGCATCGAACCTAGACTGGCGATATGTTTCTTACATGATAGTATACATGTTTCAGTGCCATTCTCCCAAATCATCCCACCATCTCCCTCTCCCTCTCCCACAGTCCAAAAGTCTGTTCTATACATCTGTGTCTCTTTTGCTGTCTCCCCCCAAAAAACAAGTCTGCTTAGTATTATTTTAGTGAAACACTGGAGGGAACAAAAGTAAACACTTACATCCAATATACCTTTCTTTCCCCTGGAGGTTAATCTATATCTTTTAAACGAAATAGTAAGGTTGCATTTTGTTTTGCTTCTTCAGTCAACCCAGCATGCTGTGCGTGTCACTGGGAGAAACAAAGGCCATCTAGCAGTTTTTTGCTATTTCATAGGCAATGCTTTTACAGATTAAGCTGATTTTAAACAATCTTGTTTTTCGCTTTCATAAAGCTTGTACATCTCATGACATTATGAATGGACAAAGAAATACTGTCCTAATTTTTAAAACTAAATTCTAGCTTTCTTTATGATAAATTAGATTGCTGAATGCACACACATAAAGTAAGTAGTCAACAACTGTTGTTTTTATTTGCTGCTGCTATTCCCCGTTTTACTACAGATATTTCCAGCCAGGTGTTCTATGCTTTCTGGTGGTTCTTTCATGGGTTTTTATATTTAAGTTTTTGCTCTTTTGAGGTTTTTGTTGTTGTTGTTGTTGTTTTCATGTGTTTGTTAGTTTAGTCACCTACTAAATTCAGATAAATTGAGATAAAAATTAATTTAGATAAAAGTTTCTCCCTTGATCCAGCAATTCTAGCTCTAGCAATCTTTCTTAAGGAAATAATCAGAACTGCACATATGACTTTATAGTGCCATGCTTATTGCAACAACAGCAAACTTAAATGCCAACAGTAAGGGGCTGATTAAATAAATCATAGTATATTCATTTAATAGAACACTATGGCGGCCATGATGGAGAAGGCAACGGCAAGCCATTCCAGTGCTCTCGCCTGGAGAATCCCGGGGACGGGGGAGCCTGGTGGGCTGCCGTCCATGGGGTCGCTGAGAGTCAGACACGACTGAGCGACTTCACTTTCACTTTTCACTTTCATGCATTGGAGAAGGCAATGGCACCCCACTCCAGTGTTCTTGCCTGGAGAATCCCCGGGATGGGGGAGCCTGGTGGGCTGCAGTCCATGCGGTCGCTGAGAGTCAGACACGACTGAGCGACTTCACTTTCACTTCTCACTTTCATGCATTGGACAAGGCAACGGCAAGCCACTCCAGTGTTCTTGCCTGGAGAATCCCCGGGACGGGGGAGCCTGGTGGGCTGCAGTCCACGGGGTTGCACAGTCAGACAAGACTGCGGTGACTTGGCAGCGACAGCAGCAGCATGGCAGCCATGAAAGGCGGTTTTTGTGAAAGAATATTTAGTTATGTCCAGAAACACATGTTTAGTTTAAAAGGCAGCAATAAAAAGTATATAAATATATTAAGATGGGATGTAAAATACCAGATATGAACTCTAACGTAAACTGTGAACTTTGGGCGATTATGATGTCAACGTAGGTCCATCAGTTGTAACAAATGTACCACTCTGGTGGGGGATGCTAGTGACGGGGCATCTAGGAGTGTGAAGGATCAGGATATATAGAGGAAGTGTCTGTAACTTCTTAATTTGTGTTCTGAACCTAAAACTGCTTTTGAAAAATACTCTTCAGAATTAAAAATAAAGAGCATGGTTTTATTCCAAAAATATATATAGATTAGCACCAAAAGGATAAATAAGTAAAAGACTAGAATAAAAAACAACAAAATGTCAGGGAGTATTATCTGGGGGAGAAGAGGTTGCTTGGGATGTTTTTCCTTCTGTGTGCTTTTTGGGAATCTGTTTTCTAAAGTGAAAGGGTATTGTTTTTGAAATGTAAAACCCGCACATAGCACACAAACATATATGCATAATTTTAAGGTAAATAAATTCTACTTTAAGGTATCTGCTGGGCTTCCCGGAGAACCAGGATCCCCTGGGGAGCTGGGACCTCCTGGACGCAAGGTAAATCAAAAACCCGTCAATCACATCAACTCCTTGTCCAGGTAAAAAGTCGGTGCCTGAAGTCTTCATTATCCAAATGTGTATGCTTTCTGTGTTTGCAGCTTGGCAGTGATTTCCACCACTTTTCCACTTTCAGTGTCCTCAGGGAGAGGAGAGGAAAAAATGCTAATTAAATAGCAGTTGCCATTTCTCGGGTGGTGGGGGGAACCGAAGTGAAGTCACTCAGTCGTGTCCAACTCTTTGCGACCCCGTGGACTGTAGCCTACCAGGTTCCTCCGTCCATGGGATTCTCCAGGCAAGAATACTGGAGTGGGTTGCCATTTCCTTCTCCAGGGGATCTTCCTGACCCGGGGATCAAACCCGGGTCTCCCGCATTGCAGGCAAATGCTTTCCCTCTGAGCCAACCGAGGAAGGAAGCAAAAAGAGATTTCTTATTTCATCTAGAATGAGGTTTCTCAATGATCAGTGAATTTTATTTATCTGACCAATCCTTGCCTTTTTTCTCACAGTCAGTGATCAGTGAATGAAAGAAAGGGAGAGGAAATTAGCAAATAGTGAACAAGTTACCCACAGTGCAGCCACATGGAACTTATTTTCTGGAGGAGTTTGGGTGGGGCCCCGTCACATTTTCCCCCAGTCTTTGAGCTCAGCCAGACTCTTCCCGTTCCAACTTGAGACTGAACAGATGAAATACAAAATAATTCCACTTCGCTCTTTCTATCCCCTGCCCAGATAGAAAGATATGTACACATATATATGATCATATACATATACATGGCTATATACATATATATACACACACACACATATATATATACACACAAATATTCATTTTCAGAAGACAGTGCGGATTACCTTTCCAGACATTTGGCCTGTCTAGTCCTTTGTCATCCAGCTGATGATGGGCACAGATTCAGGCTCTGCTCAGCAGCTGCCCAGTGGCCAAGGCAAAACGTTTGGCGAACTCGATACCTCTGCGTTAAGGAGGCCGGCACAAGGGGTGGCTCAGCCTTACCTAGTTCTAGCCCCAGGATATGCTCCAGAGCTCCGAGGCCAGTGCCTCATTGCCAGCTCCGTCTTCATCTTCTGGACGACCCTTATCGTCCAGAGATACAGCAGGAGGACAGTGGCCCCTGGAGGCTCGCTTTGTACAGTTTCCTCCCCTTAGAATGTTATCGCTAATCTGGTGATGAGTACCCTACAGGGAGTTTTTTTCTCCCTCTTAGTGAGAATAAAAAGGCTGAGAAGCTGTCTTCTTCTTAGAGTAACGCTGATGCATGTTCTGGCTCCTGCGATGTGTTTCCAAAACCCTGACACTCTTTTTGTTTCCCCAGGGTGTGAAAGGGGCCAAAGGATTGGCTTCATTCTCTGTACGTATCTGCTGACCCCAACAGAGCCCGAGCGGCCCGTGACATTTAGTTGTTTCTCAGCTTGCAGGACCTGGAGTCTGTTGGTTAATTCATTCTGTTTTATTTTCTGAACTGCAGACATGCGAGCTCCTCCAGTACGTGCGGGACCATAGTCGTAAGTAGCGCGCTTAGGATGGTCACCTGGGGCATCAGCATTCGCAGAAGAGAAGCAGCAAGCTCTGCGCTCAAAACTGAGACTGATTACCAGACAGCTTCTTAAAATTGGCGGTGTCACTGTGTGTATTTGGAGGCGGCATAGACTGATGTCTGTTAACTCCCTCTCCCGCTGCCAGCATGGCTACTGAAACGCGTCCCAACACTAAGGAAGGATATACCTAGTGCTTTTAATGAGGGAAAAAATGCAGATATGAGGTCAGAACTCTCCTGATGGTGAAATCAACCAGTGAGGAGTCACATTACACTTTATAAAATTATTAACCCCTGATAACAGCTAAGGATTGAATTCAGCTGCTGTGAAAGAGCCAGACGTGGCAAGGAGGTATCCTGGCAGGTGGGAACTCTGACATTTATCATTCCCTGAGAAGGCGTGCTTGACTACCTTGAATTAGACTCATTTGCTTCTAAAATTACCCAGTCTGCCTGTATTTTCTTTACTTTCAAAGTTTTAACAGCAAGAAATGGGTTTTGATTTGGCAAAGGCTCTTTTGAATTTGCTTTGAGACCCTTAGAGCAGCCTCTTCTATCAAAACACGTGTTTGCAGCATCAAAGGAATGCCATGGACAAGATGAGACTTGGTTGCTTAATGTTCACCTACAAATGACTTCCTAGATAAATGTCAGGACTGAAAAAAATGTCACAGTTCCCTCAAGGCATCTGGGGGGAGAAAACAGACCAATTAAGATCCCATTTCTGGAGAGAGTATGGGTCTCAAAGACAGACTTTCCAAAGCTTTGAATGTGTGCTGATCTTAAGTCTGCCTTGTAGAGGAGTGGAACCATCCATTCTGGGAATCACATCTATGCATTGGATCATGAAGATTGCTTGCTGTGAGGCTGGACTAACAGAGTGGGCTTTCTGATGTTGGAGCCATGAGACCTCTATTGACTCAAGGGTAGACCCAAGTGTGATGAGATCTGAGCTTTCAAAATGTGAGCGATTTAATACAGAACTATAAATCCAAAATGAGGTACAAAACTGCTTCAGAAGTATCATGTAGAGCAAGAAAGGAAATCACAGCCAATGACTTCTGCCTGTTATAAAAGTATGTGATCATGTGAACACGTGGCTGGGCCCTTCTCAAGGCCTTGCCAGGCCTCTCACCCCTTGGGTGAGAGGTTGGCAACAGCGCTGCCCAGAACTTTCTGCAATGATGGACGTGTCCACTGCACTGTCCAACATGCAGCCACTAGCCACAGGGGATTTTGAGCCTTGATGGATGATTAGTACAAGTGAAAAGCTGCATTTTATCTCATTTAATTTAAATTAATTCAAATGTCGATGGTCACATGAGATTCACAGCTTTCTTATTGGACAGTTTGGCCCTGAAGTTTAAGCTTCATTTGTGTGTGTTAGTCACTCAGTCGCATCCAACACTTTATTGACCCCCCCCGGACTGCAGCCCCCCAGGCTCCTCTGTCCATGGGATTCTCCAGGCAAGAACACTGGAGTGGGTAGCCATTCCCTTCTCAAGGGATCTTCCCGACCCAGGGATCGAACCTGCGTCTCCTGCCTTGCAGGCGGATTCTTTACCGACTGACCCGCTAGGGAAATCCACATCGGAGAGTAACTTGGCAACACCTATTGAAGTTAAAGATGTATGATACTCTGTATCCCAGAAATGCTATTTCAACACAAAAAAATCCCTAGAGAAAACTTCATTTACTTAAGAGTAAATCTACCGAGGATGTTTACATATACCCACACGTATATAAATATGTGTATATGTGTACCTCTATGTAATCAAGAGCTACAGATACCTACATGGGGAAATTCAGAGTGAAAAGGGGTTAAGACCTTTGAACTTTCCAAATTCGGTGCTTCTCTCTGCAATGTGCTGTCCCCTCCCGGGCAGAGAGCCTTTCCCTCTGACAGCTGGCTGCTTGCTGCTGACTTATGGCCCTCCCGAGCCTCCAGCCCTGTTTCTCTGTGGAAGGACCTGTGCTTTGACCAAGATGCTTGATCTGTCTGCATATCTTCAAACACTATTTGTGGCCTTGATTTGTTGAGTCGTCTACAAAAAGCTCATAAAGTAGAGTAAACAGAACGCTGTTCTCCTACCAAATAATAACTCAACCTCTTTTGTTCTTTTTCCCCAGCTGGCAGACAGGGTGAGTAATTTTATTTATAGCATATTATAATCAAGCTCCAGAATGTTGCACATCTGGAGAGATGAGTTAGAACCTTATGTTGCCTGCCAAATTATAAAAAGTTTATCTAAGCCCTCTTGGTAGTACAGCCGTAGCCCCGCCTCTAATAAATCACTGGCGTTTAAGCTGAGTCTCACAACTCTTTGTCAACCAAGTGTTTGATCTTTTAATTATTAACATTTTAATGACTACCAGCACCATTTACCTTACCAATAGACTTTTTGTAATAATATTTTTCCCTCCCTCCCTTTTCTCTCCCTATTTATGTCTGTAGTCTAGTTTTTAAGGATTAAGGGCAAAGGGCAAAATTGCTCGGAATAAAGCTAGGGATGATAAGATAGCAAGTAAGCTACATGTGTAGCTCAGATAGTGCTAAAACCTATGGAGATCATGGCTGATGTTAATTCCCAAATTGGCTTAATATCTTTCTGGGCCAGTTTTCAGGAATATTATAAAAACTGGATACATGATGTTTCTGTTATAACCCAGAGGGCAGTACCCTCCATACCTTTATACCCTTATACGTTTTATATAAACGCTTCAATATGTGCCCTCTGGTTGCCTGTTCACTCGTTCAACAAATATTTATTGGAAGCCGGTTAGGTTGCAGTCTCTGTCCCAGACAGTGCTGACTAAGAGGGGCATAATTCTTGTCTTTGGAAGCTTCCATTCTTGGGGAGGATCCAGATAAGTGAACAAGCAAAAGAATTACAGAATCCTTTAGTTACTATGAAAGGGATAAAGAATGGAATATTCTGCCACAGAATAACATTAGAGGAGGGGAGAAATGCCTTTGAAGGGCGGGTTCATCAATGAGGCAATGATACTGAAGTTTGGATGAAGAATGAAAAAGCAGCTTTGCAAGATCCAGGCAGGGAATTCTGCAAGTGCACAGGAGAGACCGAGGTGTTTTCTAGCTCCCGATGGAAGCCCAAGGCCACTGAGACTCGATGACGGGGGGCCGTGGCATGTGAGGAAGTGGAGAGGCAGGCAGGGACCTGATCCCACTGGGTTTGTAGGTTACATTTAGGAGGCCAGGTTTTATTCAAAATGGAATGGAAGGGCATTAAAAGTATTGAAGGTGTAAACAGGATCTGATGAACAAGTTTTTTAAAGTTTATTTTGGCTGCTGTGGGAGAATGGATTGTAGGGAAAGTGAAAGTTGCTCAGTCATGTCTGACTCTTTGCCACCCCATGGACTGTATGTAGTCCATGGAATTCTTCAGGCCAGAATACTGGAGTGGGTAGCCTTTCCTTTTCCAGGGGATCTTCCCAACCCAGGGATCGAACCCAGATCTCCCACACTGCAGGCAGGTTTTTTTTTTACCAGCTGAGACACAAGGGGAGCCCAAGAACACTGGAGTGAGTAGCCTGTTCCCTCTCCAGGTAATCTCCCAGACCCAGGAATTGAACCAGGGTCTCTTGCATTGGAGGCAGAGTCTTTACCAGCTGAGCCACCAGGGAAACCTTGTAGGGAGGGTGTATCTAAAAGCCAGAGGACTCGTGTTAGAGGGAGGGGCCGCGTGGAGCTCTTCTAGGCCAGCTTGGCAGTGGCCTGGACGGGCCTCCGTTGCTGGGTGGTGGTCCCCTGGCGGGGACTGGGTTCACCTCCCTGCTGCCTCATTGTCACTTGCTTCGGGCCGTGCAGTGACCGTCAGCGCATCGGTCCTCCACGTGGGGACTCACGTCTGGATGGGTCCTCCCCAGGGCCTCCACAGTCCAGCCCAGCGTTCCTCAGAATCCTCGGGGTGCTGGCAGCACGCTGGTGAGCCTTGAGGGAGTTTTCTTGAAAACCTTGAATTTTTTCTCACTGTCAGCCAGTGTGCTTGTATCTTTTTTCCCCTTTATAGAGCGGAGGCTGCAACGTTGTTATTGCTGCTGTTGCTCCCACGTGAGCCAGCAGCCCAAACAAAATGCTAGTGGAAACTTTGTCATGTTTGGTCACAGTTTTAGTCAGTTTTTATTGTAAAATTGACATGACCTTGATTTTTTGAAATTTCTGAAATCTTTAAGTTTCTGCTCAGCCCACTAAACTAGACTCAGAAGCTAGTAGATTCTGCCCTTCTCCACTGATACGCACAATTCGGGGGCTGAACATTTATTTGCCTATGAAGGTGCCAGCCTCTAGGACCAGAAGGAGATGATGGCCTGGCACTAAGGGGATGGGGCTTCCCTTGTAGCTCAGTTGGTAAGGAATCTGCCTGCAATGCAGGAGACCCGGGTTCGATCCCTGGGTTGGGAAGATCCCCTGGAGAAGGAAATGGCAACCCACTCCAGCATCCTTGCCTGGAGAATCCCGTGGCAGTGGAGCTGGCAGGCTGCAGCCCATGGGGTCGCAGAGTCGGACACGACTGAGCGACTAAACCTCCCCCAAGGCCTCCACCAAGGTGATGAGGTCCAGGTGGACCAGCTGAGAAGGTGACCCCCTCCTGGGCCCGCTTGGCCAGCCCCTGTGGGTCAGAGTCCTGAGCTCGCCTGGGAAGAGCTGACTTGCTAGCCTCTGAATGAGAGGAGGCCCCCTCCAAGGGAAGGCCATCCCCCAGCTTTCCTCTTTACCCACATACATCTCCACACCAGGCACCTCACCCACCCTGAAAGTTGTGTCCTTCCTCCTGTCCCTGTTCCAAAGAACTGTCTTTCGTTTGCTTCTTTTTCACTCAACCTTTATGAGACCCCAGATACATGGCAGGGACTAGTGATCTGCCATATCAAGAGAGACCGTCTCTGTCTCCAGACCTCATGAAGTGGTGGGAGAGGCAAACGTTCCTCAGATAATTAGATGTAAATCGCTGACTGTGATGAGTGCAGGAGACTGGGATTAGAATGAATGAATTGCAATCAGTGAATAAATCTTGACACATTCGAGTTTAACAGTCTCAAAGTTTCTCTAAGTAAGAAGGCATATTTATTGGTTAAGTTTGTTTTTCTAACGTAAATAAAAATTCATCAGTTAACAGTCTCCGCATTCTTTTAAGTAATGTAGCTCTTCTCTCTCAAAATGGGTAAGTCAGTGACAGTGAATGTAATGGCCGGCATTACCTGAGTGCCCGGTGTGTGCCAGGCACTGTGATCCTAGGTACCGTCTGTGTACAGTACCTAAGTACTGTGCTGAGTCACGTGATCGCATAGACAGTGGGCGCTGCGGGGACTGTCATTTTATAGATGAGCAAACCGAGGCCCAGAGAGGCTGAGTCCCAATCTGAAATTATCAACAGAACTTTCAACATTCATCCCTTTTTAACCCCTGTCAAATTTCCTCATTAAGTAAAAAAAAAAAAAAATACAAATTATGTTTTTGTTTATTTAACAAAGTTCTAGTGACAAACACATTATACCGTTGAGCCAGTCTCCATAGGTAAAATGGCATACTCGTGAGTTCTTTATTATTTAGGTGTTTTAGTAATGAACGTACAAATTTCATTAAAACTCGAATCATAGATTTCTTCTTATACTTTACTTGTTTTTAATTAAAGTTTCAGTTTGGTTCAGTTCAGCCACTCAGTCATGTCCAACTCTGCAACCGCATGGACTGCGGCACGCCAGGGCTTCCTGTTCATCACCAGCTCCTGGAGTTTACCCAAACTCATCCCCATTGAGTCGGAGTGCCATCCAACCATCTCATCCTCTGTTGTCCCCTTCTCCTCCCACCCTCAATCTTTCCCAGCATCAGGGCCTTTCCCAATGAGTCAGCTCTTTGCATCAGGTGGCCAAAGGATATTTGATTACAATGTTGTATTAGTTTCTGCTGTACATAAAAGTGACTCAGTTATAGACATACATACATGTGTATGTACATATATATTCTTTTTCAGATTCTTTCCCATTGTGGTCAATTACAGGATATTCAATATAGTTCCCTGAACTATACAGTAGGACCTTGTTGTTTA
>SJYA01003581.1:495706-563494 GCA_006410615.1 Neotragus moschatus | reverse complement strand
CGCACCTGGGTGGAGGAGCAGCCTTGGCCGCCTAGGGACAGGTGAGGCTGGGGGGGCGTGTCCTGTGCTGTGTCTCTAGGGCTCACGCTCACCTGTGCCCACCACTCACCTGTGCCCACCACTCACCGGTACCCACCACTCCTGGGCTGTGTGTGAACTCCCCACAGTCACTACCGTGGGGTTTACACGGTACATCGGAACATGTACCAGAACATCCTTTTCCTTAGTATCAGCCTGGCCAATGAGAAGAGTGAGAAAGAGCTCAGGAGGCCTATGTAGCCTATCACGCTCTTTCCCACGCTCTTGAATCAAAAAAATTAATACTGCTAAAACGGCCCTACTAGCCAAAGCAACCTACAGATGTAATGCAATCCCTATCAAAATACCCATGATATTTCTCACAGAACTAGAATAAATAATCCTTAAATTTATATAGCACCACAAAGATCCCAGAACTGCCAGGCAGTCCTGACATAAAAGAACAAAGCTGAAGGTGTAACCCTTTCAAATGTCAGACTAGACTGCAAAACCACAGTAATCAAAACATTATGGTACAAAACCAGACGTGGATCAATGGACAGAGTAGAGAGCCCAGAAATAAACCCACACATCCATAGTTAATTAAGCCAAAGGAGGCAAGAACACACAATGGAGAAAAGAGTCTCAGCAGCAAGGGGCGTTGGGGGAGCTGGACAGCTACACAAATCACTGAAATGAGAACATGCCCTCACACCACGCACAGAAATAAACTCAAAATTGTTTAAAGCCCTAAATACATGACATCGTAAAACTCCTAGAAGAGGACACAGGCAAAACACCCTCTGACAAATCACAGCAATATTTTCTTAGTCTCCCAAAGCAAAAGAAAACAAACAATGAGACCTAATTAAACTTAGATGCTTTGCACAGCAAAGGAAACCACCAATAAAAACTCCCTACAGAATGGGAGGAAATATTTACCAATGATGTGACCAACAAGGGGTTAGTATCCAAACTACATAAACAACTCATATAACTCAATAAACTTAAGTATTACTTGTGTTAAAAGTATTATAAGCCTATTACAATACAGTACTACATAGCCAATTGTGTTAGTTGGGTACCTGGGCTAACTTTGTTGGACTTATGAACAAACTGGACTTAATAAACACACTCTCTGATCGGAATTTGCTTGTATGTGGGAGACTTAACTGTAGTCAAGGTATGGAAGCAACTGAAGTGCCCACTGACAGACAAGTGTAAAAAGAAGACGTGGGGCACTTACACTTTGGAATATTACTCGGCCACAGAGAGGTGAGCCAATGAGCATCTGCAGCAACGTGGGTGAGCCTAGAGGGTACCGCACGAGGCGAAGTCAGTCAGAGACAGTGACTGTGTGATTACCACTTAGATGTGGACTCTAAAAGTAACATGAATGAATCTATACACAAAACAGAAACAGAGCCACAGTCGCAGAAAACAAACTTACGATTATCAAGGGAGAGAAGGGAAGGGAGAAGTTAGGAGCGTGGGATTCACAGGGACAAACTGTTAAACAGAGAAGCAGTGAGGTTTACTGACCAGCACAGGAGCTGCACTCAGTGAACCTATCATGGGACATGTGATCTGGAAAAAGCAGCCAGTTCGCAGTATGCCTGAAACTAGCACGGTATTGTAAACCAACCGAACTTCAATTTAAAAAATCAGAGCACCGTTAACAACATAAAAGGAAGCACCAAGACATATCATATCTTCCTTACTGTCTTCGGGGAAAAAAGATAATCTTTCCATTACTTATTCTTAGGCAAATAGTGTGAATGTGCAGTTTGTGCTAAATAAAAGGGTTTTGTGGGGGGGGGGGGTTCTTCCTTTCTTGGTTAAAAAAAAATCAGTTCTCTGAGTAAAGGAGATAATGGCTTCATCTCAGGCCCTGGTACCATCTCACTTGACAGGAATCACTGCTCTACAGACAGAGCCTTTCAGGACAGGGAGCACTAGACACTGTCAGAGCCTGTGGCCCTGCATCTCAGGACACCTCAAGACACTTGGTTAAATAAAACATTTTTGTTTGGAAAAGCAGCTGTAAGCCTGCAAGATTATAGTTTATACTTTGAGCAGATGGAATGAATGGAAGATCATCCCGGAAGAATAAAAGAACCTTGCTTCCTGTGCGCTCCTTTGCGGGTGCCGGCCGGTCTTCACTCTTCTCCCTGCCCGGCCTCTCTGCCGCTTCCACAGGGCAGCCCCTCTCCTGGCTCCCTCTCCTCCCTCTGTCTGCGGCCGACCCCTTCCCGCGTGCCAGCTCTTCTGCATTTCTTCCCGGACATTTTTCCAGCTCATAGTGGGCTCTGTGTTTCCTGCTATCGTCCAAGTGGTATCGCTGCACTTCAAGTTCTTTTTCTCGGGATCTTCTCTCCTTATCCCTTTGCTCTTGATCACTGTCATTTTGTGACCTGTGATTCAACACAAATTATCAGTAACCTTACATAAACTGCCTGACAATTATCTGTCTTCCCTCCCAGACTACAAGCTCAGAAACAGGCAGGGAACATACAGTCTGCTCGTCACTCTGGTGCAGGTCAGCATGTGAGGGGCACACGACAGATGCTCAACAAGAAGCTCAAAAAGATGAATGAACGAGCAGGAACAGCATCTGCCCTCACGCTTGAGTGACGAGTGCGACGGGCACTAAGCCATCACACACACGTTCTTATAATCCCTGGTAAATGTAGCCCTCTGTTTTTCTACAGGTAAAGCAAATGAGACTAGAAGTAGTCAAGGGACTCTCCTAGTAGATCAGATGAACACCCATCATGACACAGAACTGTTATTTACAGTTTGAGTTTCTGTTCCAAGCAGAGCTAAAATTAACTCAAAAAATTAACACATGCATATATCAAACTGTTAAATGAATACTAAGTAAGTCGCTGCTTGCTAAGTCACTTCAGTCATGTCTGACTCTGTGCAACCCCACAGATGGCAGCCCAACAGGCTCCCCCATCCCTGGGACTCTCCAGGCAAGAACACTGGAGTGGGTTGCCATTTCCTTCTCCAATGCGTGAAAGTGAAGTCGCTCAGTCGTGTCTGACTCTTAGCGACCCCATGGACTGCAGCCCACCAGGCTCCTCCGCCCATGGGATTCTCCAGGCAAGAGCACTGGAGTAGGGTGCCATTGCCTTCTCCTATATAGACTCTTAAAGACTTTCTCTCCATGAGCCCCACATACCATCTGTGGTTCCGCACACGATGGCAGCAGGGCTCATAGAAGAAACAGATCTGCAAGCAGGCATCTGTGCTGGAAGCAGGACAAGAGCACAGAGGAAGTTACAAGCCGACAGAGACCCCTGAGGGAGACAGTGGGAAGGAGAGAAGATGGGACAAGCGAAGGCAGGGGTCCAAGAGAAGCAGCGGAAGAGGAGAGCCTGGAGGCAGGACACCCCCTGCCTGAAGACAGTCTCAGGGCTGCAGACAGAGGGTTCACCATCAGCATGACCCTGACCACAGAGACAAAGGTGTGGACACGCGCATCCCAGCGAAACTCCTGAATTCCAAGCATAGTTATGAAATATAAGCATTTACTCACACAGCAGCGATATGGCCACAACTTGATGGCAGCTTCAGGTGCGGAACACGGTCAGAGAAACAAGAGCTCGGCTCACCTCTCCCGGAGCTCCTCCAGCGAGCCCTCGGAGGGCCTGGGCTTCACGACCACCCCACCAGGACAGGGCTCCCACTTCCTGTCTCCAGGGTCAGTCTCCTCCACTCTTTCTTTTGGTTTCTCAGTGCTCGGCTCCTCTCCCTTTTCTGGTTTTTTGAGAAGCTGAAAAATTATAATGCTAGTAAAATACCACTTTAAGAATATATTAAAAAGAAAGTATTTAATAAATAATTTAAAATATATACCGATATCGAGCCCAAATGTTTGAATAGCAAAAAACATAAGCTAAAGATCTAATGAACAGGTTTTTGGCTAAACATATACAGGAACATTCAGTCAATGAGGTACTTTGTAGTTACGAAAACAATTTAGGATAATGTGATAAAAAAATATTGTATAAATGAAGAAAATGTTACAAAGCAGAATGATCTGATTCCTATTTATACGTTGATTCACAGATATATTAATAGAAAAATGTCTAAAAGGCATGCAATAGTGTTATGATTTTCGGTTAGCAGAAATGAAATTATTTTCTTTCCTTTTATCTATAGGTTCTAGTTTTTCTAAAATGGACACATATTATTTTTATAGTACAGAAAAAAACTTTTTAAAGATGTTTTACTGTTGATGACTTTGAGAATAGCTTTCAAAATACCTACTGCTCTCTTTCCTGTAACAGACTTAGCAGTAACGCTGATACAGTGCTTCTGGTATGAAGTTGGACCTTCCTTCTGTTCTTACTCTTTTGAACTTCAGTACCACAGGCAGAGTCATGAACTTAAGTCTACATGTAAGAATTTTGCTCTCATTTATAAAAGTAAACTTATGTAAGTTGTGATATAGAAAAACTATACACAGACATACTTCACTAAATGCGATCATTTAAGAATGAAATATAGACTGTCAGACACAGTTGTGAAAGTTGCTTCTCATCAGAGGTTACCTGCCTATGGAGAATCCTTTCAGGTAACAATCTATATTTTTTCAGTTTAAAAAGTAATATATGCAAACCACAGGGAAATGCAATAGTGAGTGTCTCCATCCATCCAACTAGTAGTTCACGCACCTACAAACTGTTGTAACAATATTTCTGAAACCAAAGAGTTTTTCCAACACCACCTCCCCAACTCAACACAGGCTGGTGCCCTATGAGCCAACCCAGTTCTGACACCATCTACCTGGGGTCAAGGTCAGCCCCCATGGGGCCGTCCCCACATCAGAGGCCAGGGGCTCATCCCAGGCTGTCACCAGTACTTGTGACTGACCGGCTATAAATTCAGGGAGTTCTTGAATGAGAATGTCTCATGGAACTCAGGAAGCACTTTACGTACCTTTATTGGTTTGTTATGAAGAGTACAACTCAGGCCCAGCCAGCTGGGAGAGAGCTCGGGGCGTGGTACCTGGGAGCAGCTAGGTTGCTCTCCAAACCCCACGCTTCAGGACTTCTACGGACATGCCATTCCATAGGCATCACCAACTGCCCCTCTGGCCACTGATGAATGAACTCAGTCTCCAGCCCTTTCCCTCGTGGGAGGTGGGGATGGCGCTGGAAGTTCTAATCCTGTAATCACACCTGGTCTCTCTGGTGACCAGCTTCCATCCTGAGGCCATCCAGGGCCCCAGCCACCTGTTAGCTCTTAGCATACAGGACATCCCTATCACTCCAGAGGTAGCAAGGGTTTGATGAACTGTGTGCCCTGAACTGGGAAGGAGAGCCCAAGCTCGGGGCTGGGAATGCAGTTGTGCGAAATGAGGGCCCAAAGGTAGGGCCTCACACTTGATACTCTTGTCAAGGCGGTGGCAGAACCGTAATCACAGTGACGAAAACAAAAGAGTGAGCCAGATAATCTCAGGAGGTTATAAAATGCTACAGGCACAGAATAAATAGAATAAAAGTACAGTGAGGTGTGGGGGAGGGAGGAGGAATGGTTTCTCAAGGGGTCAAGGAAGGGCCCCCTGCACAGACAGGATGTGCCCAGGGAGCAGACGGTGAAAGGAGCCATCCTAAGAGGGCATGAGTCTGGGGTGGGGCGGGGGAGCTCCCTGTGTGGGAAGCAGGGGAGGGAGCATGGAGGGCAGCGGGGAGGACAGCAGGGAGGGAGCACGGAGGGCAGNCCGCCCCGGGCTCCGCGTCTGCGTCCCCTGCCGCCCCCGGCCGCCGGCGCCGGCGCCGCGGGCGGGGGAGCGGCGCGCGGGCCAGGGGCGGACCCCAGCTGCGCTGGGCGGGCCGTGGGCCTCGAGCCGCGGTTAGCAGGAAATTCGGGGCGCGAGCTTAGCCTCAGTAGGAGCTTTGAACTGGGCGGGGCGGGGCGGAATGGCTCCCGCGAAGAAACGTTCTAGAAAATTACACACGCGCACTTGACAGTGTTTTGTCTTTGTGTTCTCAGTCGTATCCGACTCTGCAACCCCATGACTGTACCCTGCCAGGCTCCTCCACGTAATTTTTCAGGCAAGAATACCGAGGCGAGTTTCCATTTCCTACTCCAGGGCATCTTCCCGACCCAGGGATCCAACCTGCAGTCTCCTGCATTGACAGGTGGATTCTTCACCAGTGCCACGCGGGAAGCCCAATCATGTGTTGACAGCCTTTTATTCTTGTCCAAGGAAATCTGAACGTTTCGTCAGAGAATAGCAGTTACATTTAAGAAAAAGCAAGGAAATGACGGCACAAATCAGCACGTGGCTTTCCCCTACGAAGTAGAATGCATGCCCCAGAGCTGAGAGAAGAAATTGGCCGCAAAGTTTCATTTCACCTGCCCTTAGTGTTCAGGTGTCAGTGACTAGAGCAACTCAGACGCTCAGCACTCACAAAACAGGGCCTTAATGTTTCCAATATAATCTTCACTCATTTTTTGAAGCGCTCAATGGGAGAGCAACCATGTTTTCCTTTTACAAACAGGCAGGCAGAAGTACTTTGGGTTAGAGTAATTCATATACAGGTTGATTTTTAAGTGCCATGGCTTTTCATATTTTCAACTTAATCATGTTGACTATATTTTTCACTCGTAGCACCTTCTCAGTACTTCAAGTACAAACGAGAATGGAGTAACTGAGGCATTAAGAGATTAGGGGAGTTGCTGGCAGCCACTGGGAGTAACCAGCTTTTTCTCTCTGAACCGCTCGCTACCTGTGAGCAAACTGGAAATGCGTCGTTCTGTTTGTTTTTGGCCGGGCTGGGCCTTCCTGTGCACATGGGGTCACGGTGCATGGGCGTCTCAGGTTGAGCACCAGCTCCAGGCTTCAGTAGTTTCAGCTCCCGGCTCTAGAGCTCAGGCTCAGTAGTTGTGGAGCACAGGCTTAGCTGCCCTGCGGCATGTGGGATCCTCCAGGGCCAGGGACCAAACTGGTGCCCCTGCATTCTTAAACACTGCAGCACCAGGGAAGCCCAGAAATGTGTCATTTTAAATAAGCTAAAAACCTGAAAGAAAAAAAAAGTTCCAAAACCAAGTTCTCAAAAACCCCAGAAAGGGGGCAAGGAGTCGTTTTCATTATTTCATAAAGTCTAAAGGAATCCTATGTATGTACACATGTATGGATGTGAGAGTTGGACTATAAACAAAGCAGAGTGCTGAAGAATTGGTGCTTTTGAACTGCAGTGTTGGAGAAGACTCTTTGAGAGTCCCTTGGACTGCAGGGAGATCCAGCCAGTCCATCCTAAAGGAAATCAGTCCTGAATATTCATTGCAAGGACTGATGCTGAAACTCCAATACTTTGGCCATCTGATGTGAAGAACTGACTCATTGGAAAAGACGCTGATGCTGGGAAAGATTGAAGGCAGGAGGAAAAGGGGACAACAAAGGATGAGATGGTTGAACAGCATCACTGACTCAATGGACATGAGTTTGCACAAGTTCCAGGAGTTGGTGATGGACAGGGAAACCTGGCACACTACAGTCCATGGGGTCACCAAGAGTTGGACACGACCGATCAACTGAACTGAAATGAATGGGATCTTACAGAAATAGACTATGATGAGGTTACACACACTAGACCAACAGTTTCCTGTCTCCAATCAACTCTGTATTGAAAGCCTAGTTATGCTGATCAAAAGCTTTTATTGTGACTAAGAAAGTGAACACTGCTTAGCTGTGTCTGATTCTTTGCGACCCCATGGATGATACAGTCCATGCAATTCTCCAGGCCAGAATACTGGAGTGATGGCCTTGCCCTTCTCCAGGGGATTTTCCCAACCCAGTGATCAAACCCAGGTCTCCCACATTGCAGGCGGATTGTTTACCAGCTGAGCCACAAGGGAAGCCCAAGAATACTGGAGTGGGTAGCCTGTCCCTTTCTCCATCAGATCTTTCCGACCCAGGATTCAAACCGGAGTCTCTTGCATTGCAGGCAAATTCTTTACCAACTGTGCTATGAGGGAAGCCAAGGAAAATGCAGAGAAGAGAGTTAATTATCTCCTGAGGGTGGAAGATAGGGGCAGAATGGGCTGATGGTGAGAAATGGCAGAACTTTAGAATTCATGTTTGCATAATGAAATTATTCTTACATAAAATTTTATAATACAAATTTCAAGACAGTGAATGACACACTTGTAAAATCGCTTATGATTTTACATGAAAAAAAAGTGCCGCTGGAAGAAAATCTAGCTTCCTACACATTGCCGAGCATATTTTGTTCAAAATACACACAGAACTACATCCGAAACAAAAGCAGCATTACGTAGTCTCCAAACGTCAGAGAACCTAGCCCTAGCTGAACACTGCACCCATGAACGTGGTCCTGTCACAGGAAGGTTACATTTCACTTCAGCACACAGGTCCAATGGGTGACCGACAGCAGCTTAAAGCAGCTGGTGAGCACACAGGTCCAATGGCTGGAGCAGCTTAAAGTGACTGGTGACCATCACACTCTTAGTTTTCTTCAAACATGACAACATGACCACTTTAAAGTTGGCAGGAAGGTGGATATTTTAGGAAACTATGCATTATTATGAAATACTAGAGACCTGAATCGTAACAGAGAAGTGCTTGGCAGAACAATTACACATTACCTGTTTTGTTTTGACACTTTCTAAAGATTAAACACTGATACTAAACTGCTGCTGATGTGGAAAACGGCTTAGTCGAATGTCTTGAAGCTCTTGTTTAAAAAACTGTCAAGCAGGTCATGGCTTAATTATGAGGTGTTCACTTTTCCAAAAAACTAAAAAAAGCCACCACATGATCAGTGAAGCAATGTTATCATCTGGTGGACAAAATAAACGTGCAGACAACACGATCCTATGGTGCAGAAAATTCTAAAAAACTAACACACACACACAAATGATTAAAGCTAAGAGACAAATTCAGGATACAAAGTCAACAAACAAAACTCAGTTATTTCTATACACTAGGAATGATAAAATCCAAAAAGGAAACTAAGAAAACAACTCCATTCACAATAGTATTATAAAGAATAAAATAATTAGGAATAAATTTATCCAAGGAGGTGAAAGACAATGAAAACTGGAGAACATTCTTAAAAGACATTAAAGACAAATAAATGACAGCTCATCCTATGTTTATGGGATAGACATAATACTCAGTTAAATCCCTATCAAATTCCCAACGGCTGTTTTCCAGAAATGAAAAAATAAAATCTAAAATTAATATGGAAATTCAAGAGACTATAACAGGCAAAACAACCCTGAAAAAGAACAAAGTTGTAGGACTCAAACTTTCCAATTTCAAAGCTTACTACAAAGCAACAGTTAACAAAACAGTGGTACGAGCATAAAGATAGGAGAAGGCGACGGCGCCCACTCCAGCGCTCTTGCCTGGAAAGTCCCAGGGACGGAGGAGCCTGGGGGGCTGCAGTCCATGGGGTCGCTGGGAGTGGGACACAACTGAGCGACTTCACCTTCACTTCTCACTTTCCTGCATTGGAGCAGGAAATGGCAGCCCACTCCAGTGCTCTTGCCTGGACAATCCCAGGGACGGGTGAGCCTGGTGGGCTGCCGTCTCTGGGGTTGCACAGAGTCGGACACGACTGAAGCGACTCAGCAGCATAAGGATGTGCACATGGACCAATGGGACGGAATTCAGAGCCCAGAGATAACTCCTTACATTCACCATCAATTCAGCCCTAACCCTAACCTATTCCAAAGTGAGCCAAGTATCTGAACAGACATCTCTCCAAAGAGGACACACGAATGGCCAGTAAGCACAGGGTACCGACCGACATCACTGTCATCAGGGAAAGGAAACCGACCAAAACGAAGCACCACTTCCGCCTACTGTGGGAGCTGGAGTGAGAGAGCAACAGTGGAAGCACTGGTGGGGCTGCAGGGAAACGGGACCCTTGTGCAGTGGTGGTGGTGACGTGAACTGCTTCCGGCACCGTGAGGGCCGCTGTCTCTCAACCCCAGGATCATCACATGACCCAGTAGGCCCACTCCCAGGCACACACCCAAAGGACTGAAAACGGGCCCAGATAGACAAGCACACAGCCGCGCGCGCAGCACGTTATTCACAGCAGGCAGAAGACGAAGACCCCCGAGTACCCATCAACAGATGGGTGCAGAAAATACACCCGCCATGCAATGTTCAGCCGCAAAAAGGAACAGAGTTCTGATAAAAACTACAATATGGATAATCCTTGACAATGCTATGCTAGATTAAACGAAAAAGACACAAAAGGACAAATATTCTATGATTCCATTTATATGAATTATCGAGACTAGGCAAATCCAGAGACAGAAATCAGACTGGAGGCTACCAGGTGACGTTCAGCGCCGAGGCTCTCAGTGGCATCTGACTCTCTGCGACCCCAGGCTCCTCTGTCCACGGAATATTCCAGGCAAGAATACTGGAGTGGGTTGCCACTTCCTCCTCCAGGGGATCTTCCCAAACCAGGGATCAAACCCACGTTTCTTACATCTCCTGCACTGGCAGGCAGAGTCTTTACCAGTAGTGCCACCCGGGAAGCCCAGGGGCTGAGGGAGAGACAAGTGGGGAGTTACTGCTTAGTGGCCCAAGTTTCTGTTTATAGAGTGAGGGAAAAAAGCTGGAAACAAATGCCACTGATTATACACTTGAATAAAAGGACCAGCTATGCCCATATGCACACATTCTTCACAGAAAAATGGGAAAGAAAGCAGAGTCCTCATACATTGATGCTCCCGTCCACCCCAGAGCCCTACTTGCACTGATGTGATGCAGTTGTTACCAAGAGCAAGGCACCAGTGCTAACTAAAGTCCACAGTTTACGTTACAGATATTTTACCAAAATAAAGGAAACCCAGAAGAAAAAAACAAATGGATTGGGGCACGTGACAAGGGCATGAGGGCCAAGCTGGGAGTGCCAACGGCCGAAGCTGAAACCACCGAAGCCACAGATGAGTAAGATGAGTGTAGAGTTGCAGCCGAAAACAGAAAAGTCAGTGCTGATAGGCAAACGGGGTCAATAAATAAAAGGGATGAAGAAATCAGATGAAGTCACCATCCGCTGCAGGGGATGGAGCTTAACTTAAACCCAGTGTCCAACAGGGTAGACTGCATTAACGATTTGTTTCTAAAGTGTGGAAAGGGGCGAACGATGGCTTCTCAGAGGGGAGACCCGGCAGACTCCACGCCACCAGCGCTCAGGTGATGGGCGCTCACAGCCCCTGTAAGCCACGCGGACACCACGCACCAGGCACAGGTGATGAGAAAGGCAGCTCACACCTCAAACCCAACGCTCCAGTCCAGTCCGTAAAACACTTGAGACAAACCCAGACTGAGGGGAAGTCCACAAACTATCTGACGAGTCCTCTCCAAAACTGCCCAGATCACGAAGGACAAGGCCTGAGACATCGTCCCAGCCAAGGAGCCCAGGAGACCTGACAGCCTAGGCCTCCCAAATGCAGATGGGGAAAGAGGACACTCACAGGAAAGTGGTGAAATCCAGAGCACCTGGGGTTTGGCTACTGAAAACCAAGGTGGATTCCTAAGTTATGATGAAAGTCTCACAGTCATATGAGATGTTAACAATACAGGAACTGGGTGAGCGCATATGGAAGCTCTTGGTTCTATCTTTGTAGATTTTCTGTAAGTTCAAAACTAGCCCCAAATAAAAATCTGCTGAAAAAAAGACGTAAGAGATGGTTTACCTTCTTTATTTCACTTTGCATTACTATTTTGTAGATTTAGAAAACATCTGTTGCAAAAGTGTGCAGTCCAAACTCTTAAGTATCCATTCCTAAATGCAGAGGTGGGGTCCGGATGCATGCTGAGAAACTGGAAATGTTTAAGACCAGGATGAGAGGAAGCAGACTTGCTCTAAGACACAGGGGAACTGGGACTAGTCTGGAATCATGTACTGTGGTCCGACATGGGCGTCTCTAGCATCATGTCACTTTCATTCATTTCAATTTCAAAGGTCTCTTCCAAGGAAGGTCTGGAATCTGGGGTTTTCCTTGAGGTTTCTAGTGGTGCAAGCCCTGCTTCTTCCACAGTCTGTTTTTCTACTTCAAATTCCCTGAAATCCCACGGAGGTGAAATAATGTTTTTTAATGTCTTCATTGTATGCACATCGAAATCGTAACATTTTAGTTTGTCTTTGATGTCTGCTCCTAAAAAGACAGACACACCACAGTAAGAACAAAACAGAGAATCCCAGATGTCATTTCCAGCAACGTGTAACACTGCTCTATCACTTGGGTCACATGTCCTTGTAAGAGCACAGGCGTAGCTAATGGAAACGTTTCCATCTCTCTGCCCCGCGGGTCTTTATGATGAAGGGAGACTGTGGGCAAGGCTCCCAGAAGCACAGGCAGGCTCAGCTCAAGGGCTTCAGCAGCCGCCTCCTATCCCCAAAGGGAGTCAGCACCAACAGGAGCCTGTGGGCAGGACCTCCTCAGCAGCTGCAGATGGAGAATCCGGGCTGGCACTTGGCCCAAGTACAGTCACCAGTCTCAGGCACAGAGAAACACACTGATTTCCCACAAATCAAAATTGTAATAATAATGGATGGGCCAGGGGATGCATGGAGGCCCAGCTCTATCAGGCCTTCCCGGGTGACACTATGGTGAAGAACCTGCCTGCCGATGCAGGGGAGCTGAGAGAGGCTGGCTCAGTCCCTGGGTGGGGAAGGTCCCCTGGAGGAGGAAATGGCAACCCACTCCAGTATTCTTGCCTGGAAAACCCCATGGACAGAGAAGCCGGCAGGTTGCTCCATGGGGTCACAAAGAGTCGGACACGACTAAAGTGTCTTAGCACAGGTTCAACTGTTCTGACATGAACAAGATGACCGTTTTACAGACTTCAAAGTAACAGCTTTCAGTGACAGATGTCTTGGCAGATAACATGCAAGTCTGCTAAAGACAGAAGCAGCACAGCATGGCAGTCACAGTTAATGACGCCGTTCTGCATTTTCAAAAGCTGCTGAGAGCTTACCTTGGAAGTTCTCATTTCAAGAAAAACATTTTTCTGTGTTGCGACAGATGTTAACTAGACCTACTGTGGTGGTGATTTTACAATGCAGATATTAAATCATTATGCTGTACACTCGGATGTAACGTAACATATGTTCAATAAAATAATACGTAACGCACTTAGAAATGCCCTTTTGTAAGACCCCTATGAGGGCAGGCAAACATCCATCCTAGTACTGGGTCTCCAGACATTTTTTTTAGTAGTTTTCATTCACACATTTATTTTGAGCTGTGCTGGGTCCTCACTGCTGCACAGGCTCTTCTCTGGTTGTGGAGGGCGTGCCTCTCACTGCAGCGGCTTCTCCCGTGGCAGACCACGGGCTCTGGGAGCATAGGCTTAAGTAGTTGCATGTCCCGAGCTCTGCTAGAGCGCCAGCTGAGTTGCTGCAAATGGGCTTAGGGGCTCCGTGGCATGTGGGACCTTCCTGGATCAGGGATTGAACCCATGACTCACTGTGATGAAAAGAATGTGAAAGAAATGATTTTGTGCAAACTGTAGCCTTCGGGGGGCCCGGAAACTTTAGTTCTTCTCCCTCAGGGCCTGAAACCACCATGCTATAAAAAAGCCTGGGGTAAAGACCCATGGAGGGGCCCAGCTCTTTCAGTGAGGTTTCCCTGTATCTTAGACCATCAGCCCTGCCAAGCGAAAGCCCAGCACACAAGTCACCTGCAGGGCTGTGGGAAACGGCATGACTCTGCTGGCCAGAGCAGGGCACTGGGCAACACCAGGCCTGTTTAACTTCAGCAGACATGTTCTTAGACAGTTTTCCAAAGAGTCTGACCTATTTATAATCCAGCAAAAACAACAGGTGAGAGTCCCAGCAGCTCTGCGCCATCGCCAACCCCAGGTACTACCAGTATTTGTTTCTTTTAGCCATTCCAGCAGGTTTACAGTGATACGTCATCATGGCCTTTGGTCACTTTCCTGATAAGTAATGACACTGAGCACCCTCATTTGCTTGTAACTCTCTAAATATCCTCTGTGGTGAAACTCCTGTTTGCACATTTTTGATGGCCCTTTTTCTCACTGCAGGGACATGTGCAGGACTGTCTGTATTCTGGACGAGCTCCCGGGTGAGTCTATGTACTGCAAGTTCTGGACGAGCTCCCAGTGAGTCTATGTACTGTAAGGGGCCTCTCTGGGCCTCTAATGTGCCTGTGTGCTCTCAAGTATTAACCGTATTGAAGCCTACGCTAACATTTTTCCTCCTTAGGCCTTCGCCCCCAGCTCTCGGTGCACCCTCACTGCAGCAGTCTTTCCCTTCCAATGCTCCTGACGAAGCAGCACAACTCCACACCAACTCACCTGCACAGTTCTGGCTGCTGCTCACTCACCAAGTCACGTCCAACTCTCTGTGACCCATGAACTGAAGCACGCCAGGCTTCTCTGTCCATCACTATTTCCCTGAGTTTCCTCAAACTCATGTCCATTGAGTAAGTGATGCCATCCAAGCATCTCATCCTCTGTCACCCCCTTCTCCTCTTGCCCTCAATTTTTCCCAGCATCAGGGTCTTTTCCAACAACTCCATACCAACTTACATTATGACTTGCTAATCATTCATAAAAATTTTAAAAATTACATAGCGCTGAAATGTGAACATAAGCCAATTTAAGTCCACTGAAGTGCCAAAATTAACATGCTATACTTTGCACTGTAAAACAGTAAAGCATTTCCTTATTAGAAAAATCTCTCAAGATTTTTTCAGTTATGCAAACAGATTCTTGTATATCACCCATATTCTAAAATGGTATTTTGCAGAAAGCAAGTACTTGACTTTAAAGTGAATGGATACATAGAAAGTAAAAGTGAAAGAAAGTGAAAGTGAAGTCGCTCAGTAGTGTCTGACCCTCAGCGACCCCATAGGCTGCAGCCCACCAGGCTCCTCCGTCCATGGGGTTTTCCGGGCAGGAATACTGGAGTGGGTTGCCATTTCCTTCGCCTGGGTTAGGGATCTTCCCAACCCAGGGATTCAACCCAGGGCTCCTGCACTGCAGGCAGACCCTTTACCCTCTGAGCCACTAGGGAAGCCGTGAATCATTAACCCCCACATGCTTTCCATTGAAACAAGTGGAGTTTCTTGATATTACTATAGCAAGAATGATCAGACAAATACACTTAGAACTTTATATGAGAATCTGAGACACCTGAACAGATATACAACGATCTAACCTCGGACTACAGCGTCAGTAGGAATAATCATAAACTTACCAATATAAGCTTCAGAATCACCAATGTACATTTCAATGCAGTGACCAAGCATCGTGACAGAAAACGTGTCATCTCGCCTAAGACCAAGTGCCTGCAGAAAAGATTCAGCCTAGTTATTACAAGAAAATCTGTTTCTTTCTGATTGGCTGAAAGCACTGCCATGGATCTCATTTCTGAACACTCCAGGGAGCTCAGGACAGCATGAGGGAGGCTGTTAGTGGGGACACAGAGATGAGTGGCTGCCATCCGGTAACTGCTGGAGCGGGGAGATGGGCGCGTGGAGAGCCGCCACACGATTCTACCTCTTATGTGTGAAACGCTCCCCAGAGGATTCTCAAGAAGCCCGCAAAGCCCTCTGGATTAATTGAAACACAGAAAAGAAATAAATTATGTGACACTCAAATACAGACATCTGCAAGGTCACAAAAACTCGAAAACTTGCTTAGTCCACCCCAACAAGTACCTGGTCATCTCGGTGGCACTTCAGGAATTCGTCTTTCCTGAAATCTCTGACTAACCCTGCAGATCAGTTACACATCTGTCATTCACTAATTTAACTTTGAAATGTTGCATTTTCTCATCTTTATCCCTTTCTCCAAATACAGTTATTTCATCAATTTGAAGACCCTTGTTATCTCAAATTCTAGCATCCGAACTTTGGAAGTCTTTCAGGAGCTGGCTTCTTATTACTGCTGTCAGCTGGTGTCACTGGGGTGAGCACGCCTATGCCAGCAGTGTGGGCCTGGCGGCCACATCGGCAGCACAGACTAGACCAGACACCACCTGAAGAATGCCCAGAGGCGGCACTGAGCTGTGGGCATTATCCAAAGACGCCTGGTACACTTTCTGGCAGAGCCAATGCCGCTAGCTGGGAAAACTTGAGTGGGCTACGTGTACTGGCATGTGGACCCAATTCTGGGAAAACAGGAATATTGATCAGTTGGTACAAAAGTGACTGAGAAGAACCAAACTCTGAATGTGAAGAACTGAATGTCCTAACAACTTCACTTATATCTTCTTTTACATAGATAGTAGAGTGCTCCCTAACAAGAATCTATGCCCTAATACGTCCAAAAGAGCACTTTTTCTAAGCAAACAAAAAGCCAAAGTGACAGGAAAGAATTAGTTTAAATGGCAGCGTAAGTTCTGATACGGTCACTTTGCTCTCTAATGACCATCGGTGGCTTAGACTTGATGAAATCCTGCACGTGGATTAAGGAGAGAGCCTGTCCCAGTGGCGAATGCAGCCGTTCTGCTCACGTATGGGCAATTACTTTCAAGTCATAAAGAAAGACTGGAGCTCCCAAAGGGCTCCCTAGACGTGCACCCAGCTCAGCCGCGCTGACAGATGCTCAGGTAAGGCTCACATCTGAGAACCACACGGCAACTCACACACTCTTCTCTGCAAAGAGAGTGAAACGCAAGGCTGCCTAAAGAATCTTAAAATGCACATTTTAAATTGCACTTCTCTGAAGTAAGAAAACATTGCCTAGAAAAGATGTTTCAAACAAGTGGTAGCTCTCAACCAGATTTAAAGGTCTTGGTACAAACAAAAGACGTACGGTGTGGAAATAGTCCACAGCATTCTCAAAGTTGCCCATCAGACTGTGGATATAGCCAATGGCGGAGTAGGTGGACGCGTTCTGAGGGATTAGCACCAGGGCCTGCCGGTGGTAGTCCAAGGCCTCCGCATACTTCCTGTGAGGAGGGAGAACAGGAAGAGAGGAGCAGTCAGTGGGTACAGAGGGCTCTCCCAGATGGCACACACAGTGGGCACAGCAGGTTCTCCCGGATGGCACACACAGTGGGCACAGCAGGTTCTCCCGGATGGCACACACAGTGGGTACAGCAGGTTCTCCTGGATGGCACACACAGAAACAGCCCCCATGTCAGTGTCGCAGTCTACATGGCAACGCCCTTCACACCCACTGCACTTCAGCGCGTCCACATTCACGTCCACTTCAGCGCGTCTTCGAGCCGAGTGTAGACTGTCCTACAGGGCCACCACCTGAATCCCAGCCTCCGCTCTGGGGCCTGGCCCCTCGCGCAGCAAGGCCTCTGTTGGGTGCAGGCAAGCCCTTCAGCCAGGGGCGGTTAAAGGGGCTAAGTGGTTTTGCTGTAAGGCCCACAGGAGTCACCTGGGGCAGCATTTCCCCAATTTCCTGGAACACTTGCTCTGTAGAAACCCTGGTGAAAACAGTCTTGTGCAAGATGATGTTTGGGAAACGCTGCAGTCCATCACGCACAGTAAAGACCACGAGATACCCTGGAAGACCTGCTAGATTCTGAGCAGCTTCAAGGTCGTCGACTTAGAACCACCCAGAGAATCTCTTTTTCGTTCGTCATCCAGTATCACACCAGTCATCACTCTGTGAGACTGGCATCTGGAGGACAGCCGTGAGTTAGGGCAAATGCAGCTCTAATCAGGCCCTGCTGTCCTAACTCTTCTAAAGTAATTTTGAACAGTAAACATTTTTAATCCAAGAAAATAGAAGTTACCATTATTCTCAATATATTTCTAAAATAAAATTATACTAACAAAGCTAATAAAAACATTTCTTCTGTTGCTTGCTATATCTGAAGAACCAAGTACAAGGAAACTAAAGGATCTCAAAAATATGGAATTGGGGAATAGCTACACAAGATTAAGTAAAATTTTAGTCACAAAGAAAATTTCTGAAAAATGCTTTACTTCACTTACTTAAGTTTTCTGCAGACATGGCCCAAGTTGTTCAACAGAGGTTCCCATTTGTCAACCGTCACCTAAAACAGAGCACAGCAGATGACAACTCGCAGGCGGCTCTGCCCTGCCCATCCGCACGGCAGGACCGCACTTGTCTGCGGGGATCCCCTGGTGCCTCCACAGCACTGAGCCAGGGTTAGGGGCTTCTCCATCTTTCCCACTGGAGGACACTTTCTGAGGTTCATTTTATTAGCACACTTTTGTCAAGGAGCCCATCTATGCCTAAAGATGCTCAAATTCTGTACCTCCAGCCCAGAATTCTCCATCTGCCTAGGAAATGTTTCTACTTAGAAATCTCACAGCACTTCAAATCCACCAAGTCACGTGCTGACCTCACCCTCTCTCCTGTCATCTCAGCTCGATGACGTCACCCCCAAGGGCCCCACACACGTCCATGCCACCCCCGACCCTACCCTCCAGGAGCCACCTGCTCGTCAGCCACCTCACAGAGCTCCACCCTACCGCTGCCAAGTCTTGTCTGACCATGCCGCCCACATGAGAGCTGCTCCTGTCCCACCACCATCTCCAGACGAGGTACAAACTCTCAGGTCCTTTCAAGGCCCCTGGAGACCCACATTTCGCCCTCCTGCCCTGTTTCCTGATGCTCTCTCTGAACTCAAAACCCAAGCCATCCTGAAGTTTTGCACATTCCCTTTGCAATACCTGAAATGCCCTGCTCTCTACTTCTGCCTGGTTAGCCGTCCACCCTTTAGGACTGAAGTGCATTTCCTTGAACCCAGAAGGCCGTCCTGACCCACCCACAAGTCTGTGTGAAAGTGAAGTCGCTCAGCCATGTCCGACTCTTTGCGACCCCTGGACTGCACCCACCAAGCTCCTCCGTCCATGGGATTCTCCAGGCAAGAGTACCAGAGTCTGTGTAGGCTCCTTTATTTCCTCAATGACAGCCCTTCCTGTGCACTGCATTGTTACTGCCAACTTATATCTGCACTGATCTGAGAGCAGTCAATATCGAGCCAGTTCTCTGTTGCCTACCAGCTCAGAGCTCAGGACACAGCTGACAGGCAGCTTGAGTCAGGACCAAGTGAAATCAGCAGACCTGACCACACCCTCGTAACTCCCCTGAGCCCAGCTCTGGGAGGCACTGCCCACGTGAAAGAAACAAATCCTCTATGATTCTTAGGCCCAAACTGCTTCCCTGCTTTCCTGCGGCTACTCTGACATCTGCAACGGGTACTTGGAAAGTTTAACAGTATTCTGCTATTTGTGCTTTGCAACAGTGCATCTCAAACTTCTCTGTGCATGAGGATCGCCTGGAAGTCTTGCTAACACTGCAGATTCTGGCTCGTCAGACACAAGGTTTTGCGCTTCTAACATGCTCCCAAGTGATGCAGATGCACTGCTCCGGTCTGCGGGGCAAGATCCTGAGGTATTCAACCCTTCGAGAACAGGCAAGGTCCTAAGTGCAGCCCTGTGTCAGCAGAAACAGTGCGTCATCCAGACCACGTGGGACTGAACTGGGGAGGACCCGCTCATGTTCAGACGTGCACACGCTCAGAACACAGCGTGTTCAAGCTCACACGACAGAGGCCAAAGTAAGCGCGCTGCGTCCACAGCGACAAGGGAGCTGTCGCCGGCAGGGGGCCCAGGGAGCGCCGCCTGTCTCCTCAGTGAAGAGAGACCGACAGCTGAGGAAGGTGCGTGCTGGAAGTGTTCCTGGGGCCCGAACAGAATGACATGGAAGTGTAACAACAGAATACGACAACATGGGTGTGGATAAAAAGAATCAGGAAACAAAGAGCAACAACATGCAACCTCTGACCCACGGAAGTGCACGGGGCCCAAAGCTGCCACATTCAATAAAACACCAGTGCTCAGCACATCCGAGAACACATGAACACATCCGTGTTCAGCACACCCGAGAGAGCCGGAGGCACAAGTTCACGCATCTCCCAGGAACCAGAGCCTGGAGACAGACCTAAACGTGTCTTAAAGACCAGGTGGGGAAGAGCAGCAGCAGGTCTAATTTTAATTACCCCTGGCCTGTTCCTGCAGAAATGGGACCTGTTGCTACAGGCACCCACTCATCAGAAAGAAAGGACAGCCAGGCAGGACAGTGCGCACCCCCTCCAGGATCACCACACACTCTCCCTACTGAATGGCTACCAGACGCACTCTCATTATGCCCACACATCAGAACTAGAGCCTCCAAAGCAGCAAACAGCCAGCTGCCCTCTCACACTCACTTCTCACCACGAACCACGGTAAGTCAAATATGAACAAACATTTGCTGTGATAAATATTAGGCTAATACATACTAGGCAAGACAAATACTATTTTCTTCATTCGGTACTAAACATACTTATGAGTGTGTATGTATTTACAGATATTACATAGAATACCTCATTCCCAATTGCTTTAATTTTTTCCAAAGCATCGAGAAACCATTTTTCTGCTGTTTTCCATCTAAAACAGAGGGGAGGGGAGAAGTTGTAGTTTATTAAAAATTGGCACATATAAACATTTTTAAAATATTTGAATTATCTTCTTCTAATAATAAAAATGATGCAAACATCTGTACTTAGTTTTTTTTAAATTCAAGTGAGACAAATGAGTACTTTTATGGCATCACCTTCACAAGAGCCTGATACCTGGGAGATACAGCATATTCTCATTATTCTGAGTAATCAGGTTCCACAAAGACTGCGAATAGCACTTTAACCAACACGGAACCACCGCTCCCAGTGGGAAAACCATGCCCCTCTGCTCGCAGCTTCACCAGCCGTTCAAAGTGCCTGCTTCACACACACCTCCGCTTGGCGCCATCTCACCTAACGCATATTGCTGACTCACTAACGCTGAGCCCCCAGCTACAGCCCTGTGACTGCTGCCCGCACAGAGCCGGTCTCACCCTGCACTCCGTTCACGGCACGTCTCGGCCTCCCGCACTTAGGGTGCAAGCAGCACCCCGGCATTCCACTGGGGGTCATTTTAAACTGTGAAATAACCAAGGAAAGCACACAGCGGAGGGGGACGGCGGAGGGGCCTAAAGCAGACTCCAGCTAAACTGGCTGAATGAAATTATTACATTATTTTAGAAGGCTCCATACTTGTAGAGACTAGATAACCCAGTTTTTAGAATACATACCAGTGCCGCAAAGAACACTACACTGGTGCTAATTTACTGGTCTGAAATGCACACACAGTTCAGTGCAGAGGGTCACAGGCAGTTTTCTCGGTGCGACACTGATCTGCCTGCCCTGCAAACATCCAAGGCCGCAGCCACTGACCAGGAAGCTCAGAGGCTGGGCCACTCTAACTGGTCAGCTTTTGGATTAACTGGTAACTGAAAGGGAAACATTTTTGTTTCAAACTTGTGTGAAATCTTTCTCAAATGTATGGATCCAATTCCTGGTCAACAAAGAGATGACAAGGGATTCTGCAGTGCCTCCAGGCCACCCTCTAGTGTCCAGGCCGGGACCTAAGAGCTTGTGCCAGCCCACAGTGAAGGGGACCAAAACCCGGGCTTAGTGTTTTTAAAGACTTCCAAGGTAATGGTTGCTATTTCTTTTTAACTGTCCACCTCCTTCTAAAATAAGACATCTATTAAGAGTCACTGGCCAGTTAGGGTTAAACTCTAGTGATCAAGGCTTTGCTGTTTACAGAAGGGAACAAAAGGGCTCCCAGGGGTACTTACTCTCCATTCTGAAATGCAACCACTCCAACCTCGTGCATAACAAAAGGGTCTTCTGGCGCGATGCTTAGCGCTTGGCCAAAGAATCTTTCAGCCAATTTTGAGTTATTGGTCAATCCATATTCTAATCCAATATAAAGCATTGGCAAGTGACACCTAAAAGTATTGGAAAAGTTCACATATTCAACACTCAAAACTTTAAAATTCATATTTTCAAACCCTGTCTGCAAAATTACTTTAACATACCAAAAAGAGCACTTAGCTTTGTTCTAACACTTCATTTACTAATATTTAATGAATATCTAATAAGCTTTTAGAATAATCAGCTGCCACTTCTAGAATCCATCAGCAACCTATTTACCCCTATTTTCCATTGAAAGTGAAAGCAAAGTCACTCTGTCGTGTCTGACTCTTTGCGACCCCATGGACTGTAGCCCACCAGGCTTCTCTGTGCACGGGATTTTCCAGGCAAGAGTACTGGAGTGGGTTGCCATTTCCTTCTCCAGGGGATCTTCCCGACCGCGGGATCGAGCCCGGGTCTCCTGCATTCCAGGCAGGCACTTTAACCTCCGAGCCACTATTCTACAGTAAAAAGACGCAAAACCCTTGTGGAGCAGAGGGGCAGGCCCCAGGTGTTTGCCTCCACGCCCCCAGCCAAGACTGTCTTCCTCTCTCTGACTCAGCAGCACAGACCCCTCACGGCTGCGCTCAGCGCCCCCTCCCACTGCGGAGCCAGCCCCGCCCTCGCGAGGACTCCCACTGCCACCGGTTATTAGCAGTTCTCCGCTAAAGAGCGTGGGATACGTCATAATCCATTCTCACAGCCTCTGACTAGGCAGAGGAACTAATTTACTTGAATTTCATCTCATCATGCTGTCAGACAGTGGTCACAGTAAGAGGACCCTTCCCTGAGATGGTCAGACAATGTCAGTGAGCGCGGACCGCCCGGGCTCCACTCCAGAGTCACGACTGAAGTTACAACCGTGCTGCCTACAGAAGCGCCACCAAGAGCCTCTACACACACACCTGCAGGAAGCATCAGGCAACTACCGACCCCAGACAGTAGTTCAAATCCACACAGAAAACAGAGTGCCAATAAAGGTGATTACATTCCATCTTTCTTCTCTTGACTGACAGGTCTAACGTATACAGAAACGCAATGTTTACCGTTAACAGCACAAATGAGGTGGTGGGAGCAAAAGCTGCCTCGGAGTAAGGGAGCACACCTGACTGTCCACCAAGAGTGTCTCGCGGTAAGAAAGCACGAACCCCGAGCGAGGAGCAGACGCCAGGCGGCGCTGGAGTGAGGACACGCGGAGTAAGGGGCCCTGCGTAAGAAAGCACGGACCCGGGGCAAAGAGGAGACGCCAGGCGGCACTGGAGTGAGGACACGCGGAGTAAGGGGCCCTGCGTAAGAAAGCACGAACCCGGAGCGAGGAGCAGACGCCAGGCAGCGCTGGAGTGAGGACACGCGGAGTAAGGGGCCGTGGAATAAGAAAGTAATGTGTCCTGAAATAAGCCAGTGACACTGCATACTATCTTGGAGTGAGGAAGTAAGGAGTCCTGGAGTAAGAAAGTGACACCAGATAGTATCTCAAATTCACAGGAACAAATGAAGAGAACTTGAAACAGTAAAAAAAAAAAAAAAAAAAAAGGTCAATGTAACAAAGAACATAAACATACACCTGGTCTCCTCACAGCTTCTTTGAAAAACATCACCACACACTGAAATCACTACAACAAAGGACAACAGAGCGAATCTGCTGTCTGCGGATCTGCCCGACCAGAAATACCAACGGGAGTCCTCAGGCTGAAACAAAAACACACTTAGACAGTAACTCAACTCCAAAGGGAAAAACAATTTGGACAAAACAACCACATAGCTAAGGATAAGACANAACAAAGGACAACAGAGCGAATCTGCTGTCTGCGGATCTGCCCGACCAGAAATACCAACGGGAGTCCTCAGGCTGAAACAAAAACACACTTAGACAGTAACTCAACTCCAAAGGGAAAAACAATTTGGACAAAACAACCACATAGCTAAGGATAAGACAGTATAAATGTATTTCTGTTTGCAGCTCTTCTTGAACTTGACCTACTGAAATTAAGCTGGTGTCCTAAAGTAAGAAACACATTTGGTTTTGCCCCCGGTTGCTGGCACAGACCTCCTAAAAGCCTGGGAAGGTCCTGAGTGAGAGGTGTGTCCTTTGTCATGTACGACAAGCCCCTCCTGATTACACCCAATTTACACTAACGGGGACTCAGAGCGAGGCTGGTCACCAGAAGACCAGGTGCTGAGAGGACTGGAACGTTCAGCCCCACGCACAGACTTCCTGGCAGGGAGGCTGAAGGCTGAACTCTGGAAACACTCCTGACCGCGAGACCCCGAGAGCTTCCGAGCTGGTGAACACAGCACAGTCCTGAGAGAGCTGGAGGCTGCACGCACTCCTACCCATGGACCCTGCACTGCCCTTCTCTTCCATTTGGTTCTTCCTGAGCGGTATCATTTATGATAAAACACTTTCCTGAATTCTGTGAGTCATTCCGGCAAATCATCAGACCCAAGGAGGAGCTGTGAGAACCCCTGATTTACAACCAGTCCGTCAGAAGGACAAGTGACCCAGGACCAGCATGAGAACTGAACTGACTTGTAGGACTCCGCAGGTGTCTGGAGAATCAGAGAACTGGCTGTTAGTGCTGGAAAGGACTCTAGTCAGTAGTCAGTATTAATCCAAAATAGATTGTTTACAATGTTAATTGTAACCCCCCAAGATAACAACTAAAACCTCAAAAAATGTACTATATGAAAAAAATAGGTAATTAAAGTGGTAATTACAAAGTATCTAATCAAAGAGAATGAAAAATAGAAGGAAAAAAGATGTAAAATATCAAAAACCAGAGCACTCACTTGAGCGCAGGCGGCTGCGGAGCCGGCTCACTTGAGCGCGGCCGAGAGGAACCACCCCGCGTCCAAGAGACAGCGGCAGAGAGTCCCGGGCTGTGACGGCGCAGGAATGGCTGAGAGGAGACACCCCACTTCCGAGGTCAGGGGCAGCGGACGAGAGTGCCNAAAAAAAAAAAAACAGAGCAAAACAGCAAGCATGAACCCTACCTTATTACTAATCACACTGTACACAAATGGATAAAACCCCAACAAAAGGCAAGAAACTGGCAGAATCAATAATAAAACCACGTTCCAACTATTTGTTGTCTACGAGTGACACACTTGAGATTCAAAAGACTCAAGTTGAAACTGGAAAGACTGAAAGAGAGACACCATGCAGACAACAACCAAAATAAGCAGGAACGGCTACACTGAGCGTGAGATAAAGCAAGCTCAGACAACCCGCTACTAGAAACAACTAAGCATGTTTCACAAAGATAAAGGCTAAATCCACCAAGAATCTAACCGTAGAGACCCCAAAGCTAAGCAGTAAACCTGCCAGAATTGGAGGGGAAAAGGCAGTTCAACAGAACAGCTGGAGACTTCAGTAAGGAAATCAGCTGCTGTTTGAAAACATGCTTTATGCCATTCATGGGCATGAAAGACCCACCTGTTCTGGCTAACCAAGGGAAATATGGAGAGGGCACCTGCTTTCATGGGAAAGCAGCGCTCCACGACTTCAGCTTCTTAAAGGTTCACAGGAACACTCCACTTGCGACAAGGGGAAACCCACACCCACTTGCGATCGTGAATGGGGTCACGAGGTGGAGAAGCGACAGCAGAAGCCAGGAACGGCGCTGTGGCCGGGCGGGGCTCACGGCGGCGAGCAGCGCGCTGCGGGTGGGGCTCCCCGCAGGGGAGGGCTGTGCAGTGTCCTCCGGGACAGACACGCTAGGCTGCAAGGCTAGGCTGCAAGGCGGCGAGCGGCGCGCTGGCGGGGGTGGGGCTCCCGGCCCGGGAGGGCTGCTATCACTATCCTCCCGGACAGACGTGCCAGGCTGCAAAGAACCTCAAGAAGCCCAAAACTTGAAATCACAGAGTTCGATCTGCAATCACACTGGAGTTAAATTAGAAATAACTGAAAGAAATGTCGGAAATTCACAAATACCTGGTAATTATACAACACACTCTTAAATAACAAATGGCTCAAGAAGTCATAAAGAAAATTTTAACAGATGTATGCAATTTCAAACAATTAACCACACACAGAGTAAGCTAAGGGAATACAAAGCTATTCTGATGAGGAAGTAAAACGGAGAGGAAAATGATGCTTATCCTGGTGAGGTAATGTGAAAATTTAGTTAGAAAAGTGCTCCACTGGGAAACATTACAAGCGTTAGTCGTATCATTAATCACTGGTTTTTACTCTTGATTAGTAACTAAGAAGTAACTGTTACTTGTTAGTAACAACTATTCCGGGCTTGTGAGCACCCAGAAGAGCAAAATAAAACTAGCAGACTCTAGCCTTTGGTCAGAAGAAACAACCCACAGTAAGTTATTATTTACTGCAGTTTACCAGATTGACAGGTTAGGGGTACGTGCGGACACTGAGCCAAGCTTCAGCAAGGCACTGGAAAGCATCTCGCGATCTTGGTGAACAGGCTGGACTGGGTATGGGGACCCTTTAGGCTGTNCAGACTCTAGCCTTTGGTCAGAAGAAACAACCCACAGTAAGTTATTATTTACTGCAGTTTACCAGATTGACAGGTTAGGGGTACGTGCGGACACTGAGCCAAGCTTCAGCAAGGCACTGGAAAGCATCTCGCGATCTTGGTGAACAGGCTGGACTGGGTATGGGGACCCTTTAGGTGGGTCAATAACTGGTTGAACAGCTGTTATCTGGAGGACTGTACCAGTAACATGTCAAGATCATGGACTTATGGACTGAATGTATGTCTCCCCCTAATCCCGTATCTTAGGCCCCATGCTGGCCCCCAGTGACTACACTCAGACAGAGAGCCTATCAAGAAATAATAAAGGTCAGATGAAGGTGTAAAGGGGGGGGCCCAACATAGCAGGGCTAGTATCCTACAAGGGGCGGCCAACCGAACTCCCTATGAGGAGACAGTGAGAAGGCAGCCGCCCGAAGGCCAGGACGAGAGCCCTCACCAGGAACCACATCGGCCGGCCAGCCTCTGAGAGCGGAGAAACCTGACTTCTTCGGTTTAAACCACTGTCTGTGGTCTCTGTTATGGCAGCCTGAAAGACTAGGACTCTTAGGGAACTGTTTTTTATAACAGTTTCATGGACAGCTACTTAGGTATCAATGTCATACACAGAAAATGTAACATAGTTAAAAAAGCTGGGACTCTAAATAATACAGAAGCAGAACTGAGTGCCAGTAAATCAAACCTAACAAATGCAATTCAAGCAAACAAGGAAAGGCAGCTAACTTTCACGGAGCACCTTCTGTGTCTCAGAAACTGATCCCGGTCTGTAACCAGAATCTTCTTTATTACTCCTCAGTCAGCCTAGGCCTAAGTGTTGCTGTTGCTATTTCTCAGGAGGGGAGTAACTGGCCAAGATCAGCAGGCACCCTGGCACTGCCACCGCCTCCCCACCGGAGGGAAGGCTGTGGACAGCAGCAGCAGCCCACGCGAGAGAACGAGGCAAAGTGGAACTAGCGCAGACCTAAGAGAGCCAGCAGGAAGCTCAGCAGGGCTCTGTTCTGCAAAGCAGCCTGCTGTTCGCGCTCAGTTAGCCTCAACACGCGTAACACGGACACGAGTCCACAGCACTGGCAGGCTCAGTCCTGAATCCGAATCATGAGAGAAGCCACATGAACACCTTCTGCACAGAAGCAGGATACAAGCAGTCTCCCAGCTCAGGGGCCCTGCCTCTGCTGTATGAGCACGTGAGAAACAGCTTCCACCCTCCTCCGCTCCCTTAGCTGGCGTGTGTGCTCGCCTCTGTGCAGGTCAGGATAAACCACTCGGCAGAGTCACGCCAGCTTTCCTCCCTCTCACCCCCCAGCTACTTCACAAGCATGAGGTACGAAAGAGACACACTAGGCTTTAGCAACCCAGTGGCCGAGATGGTGACAACGAAAGCCCACTTGCAGCACCACCCTGCCCCACGCACCCTTTCATCAGCTGCGCTGCGGTGAAGTACGCGGCCATCGCCTGGTCATGCTCACTCTCCACTGCGAATGAATGCCNCGCAGACCTAAGAGAGCCAGCAGGAAGCTCAGCAGGGCTCTGTTCTGCAAAGCAGCCTGCTGTTCGCGCTCAGTTAGCCTCAACACGCGTAACACGGACACGAGTCCACAGCACTGGCAGGCTCAGTCCTGAATCCGAATCATGAGAGAAGCCACATGAACACCTTCTGCACAGAAGCAGGATACAAGCAGTCTCCCAGCTCAGGGGCCCTGCCTCTGCTGTATGAGCACGTGAGAAACAGCTTCCACCCTCCTCCGCTCCCTTAGCTGGCGTGTGTGCTCGCCTCTGTGCAGGTCAGGATAAACCACTCGGCAGAGTCACGCCAGCTTTCCTCCCTCTCACCCCCCAGCTACTTCACAAGCATGAGGTACGAAAGAGACACACTAGGCTTTAGCAACCCAGTGGCCGAGATGGTGACAACGAAAGCCCACTTGCAGCACCACCCTGCCCCACGCACCCTTTCATCAGCTGCGCTGCGGTGAAGTACGCGGCCATCGCCTGGTCATGCTCACTCTCCACTGCGAATGAATGCCCGTATGCGATCCACGCCGGCCCGTAGGTCTTCTCCAGCGTCGTAGCTTTGCTGGAAGACGAAAGTTCATTCACATGTGTAATGTTTAAAGTTGTTAGGTTAATTTTATGTAAGTTGACTATTTCAAGGACATCAGAATTATGTCAATGAATGAGCTATCAATGTATTAAACACTAATGTAACACTGTGTTAATTCACTTGCAATAACATAATGCTTAATAGTACAAGCAAAATTTTAAGTAATTTTAGGAGAGGTCCACAACTTCCTAGGTATATAGTGGAACCCATTAGCTTTCTGCATAGACTTCACAAACATTACTTGACCCAGGAGCTTCATTTCAAAGTGGAGGAGATAGCCAGCAGCAGCAGGAACCTTTTAATCAAAGCCTGCTTCATGCCTCGTATGCACCATCTAACCCTGATAACGTTCAGGCTTATTTATGTTTTAAGGGTTAGTATATCGAGGCTGAGAAGATTAAGTGACACCCTAAGATGACTTGGAGACTCATGCTGGTTCGATGGACAGGACTACATAGTTTTACAGTCTTCAACTAGGTGACCCACAATTAGGAACAAAGACAGCACATCACAAAACGTGAGAAATATGAAGGGTGAGGCTCCCACCTTCTTAGCGTCTTATTTTCCAAGATTTCTTTTACCCAGATGGTCCCTGTTTCACGTGGAATTCATCACTGAGTAAGCACTGTAAACCCAAGCAGCGCAGCCCAGAGAACTGCTATCACGAACCATCCTGCTCCCAGAGACACAAGCAGGTGCTCCTGAAGTGCTCAGCAGTCAGTCAGTCAGAGTGCTCGCCTTAACTCCCCCTCGTGCAGGACCCTCTCCTGTCGTCTCACCTTCCTAACAATCCTGGCACACAGAGGCGTCACTCCCCATTCCACAGGAGAGGGAGGACCGGGGGAGCGAACTCTCCCAAGGAATCACAGATAGGAAGCGGCAGCATGGGGCCTACAAGTCAAGGCTGGGCCCAAAGTTTATGAACGTGACCACAGATCCGTTTTCTATTCCGCTCGCATGGAGGAAGTCACAGGTATTACCAGAGCTTTTTCTGTACTACAGTGATTGAGTAACACTGCTTAGGCAGCTGGACTGGGCTGCATGGAGCTCCTCAAGCTAATACCACAGCAGATCCTTACATAAACCTGTTCACTTTGCCAAGCATTCTGATTTCAAGTATTTTTTATTTATTTATTTAGGCTGCACGGCATGGCATGTGCGATCTTAGTTCCCACACCACGCACTGACCCTGTGCCCTTGTAGTGGAAGCAGAGTCTTAACCACTGGACCACCAGGAAGTCCCCAGGAATTCTGTTTTACAGTCACATTTAGTGACCCTGACCTCACAGAGTTTCATGTAATTTCACAGTTATTAAAAAAGTCCTCATAGTAAGAGGTTAATACTATCTCTGTAAATAACAAACTCCCAAAATATTTCATATTATTCCCTATTCATATTTATTCTCAATTATAAATAAAAATTTAAATACACCATAAGCCCCTTGAAGACAAAGTCTATACCACTGACTACTTTTATCTCCCCTTCCCCTACAGGATCTTATAAAGAGCAGGAAACACAATGGATACAACTGAATAAAATCTGAAGAAAACACCTTCCTTCATACTGCTTTTAAAGTACTACAAGTTACCGAATGAAAGCAGATGACAAAGAAATTGCTTCCCGAAGGTTCACCACAGAGGGAGGAAAACAGTGAGTCGTACCTGAGGTATCTTCTGGCATGCTCATTCTTGTGACCAACCATGAGATAATAGCATCCCACTGCAAACCAAGACACCTGAAAAGTTTAAAGTGCACCATGACCAAAGGCACACAACCTCGCACGAGCAACCGTCACACGCTCAGGTCACGACAGACCTCCTCTGCACCGGCTGTCTACGAAAGGTCCTGGGCGAAGAGAGACCAGACTCGACAGCTGCTGCTCCGGGTGCCTCCCACCATGCTCCTGCAGCATCTGAAGCACGAAGCCCCAGCTCGGGTCTCCAGACGCCACCTCGTCAGCCAACCCTCCTGCACTGATTTCCCCACTTTATAAACGGTTTCCACTACGGGGTGCAGATTCTTCTCAGAGGTTTAAACCCTGCCTCCTGACTTTTGTCTTTAAGCACATAGTTTCTGATTCCATCTTCCATTTCTATGTTTCGTTCTGATCCATGGCAGTTTGGAAGACACAATGACCCACTCAGTGCATAACTGAGTGAGTTATTATACATGCACCAGAAGAAACACCACGCAGGTATTAACACTGCTTACGAGAGATATATGACTTTCACTTTTAGTATTTAACTTTTCTGTATGTTAGATATTTTAAAATGATAACCATATATTATTCCCATAATCATAAAAAATATTTTTAAGTTATATACTAAAAAAAACACTTGTGATTTGAAAAAGTGAACACTGCTTCTAATGATCATAACCATTAGACGAGTCTGTTCCAACAACTTAAAATAAAACATCTGTATCAACTTAAATTTAGCCTCTGTCTAAACACTAGTTAAGTATTTTCTTAAAGTTTACGTAAGAAAAAAATACTATAAGTAAGAAAAGTTTATATTTACTTACAGGATTACTAGGATATAAATCCACCAATTTATGAGAAAGATAGAAAAGTTCTACATTAGAGAAAAAGAAAAAAAATAAAATTACTCATGAATTTTAACCATGAATATTTAATTTTAACTTAATCATTAACGAATTTTAAGGCATGAGTTTCCCCCAATTACAACTCTCACAGTCACACACACTGTGCTCTCGCAGCAGTGATTCTATATTTTTCTCTCTTCCTAGACACAAAATCCATTCATCTGATGCAACACGGAACCCCACACCGGGCGCTAAGCGGGCGGGCAGCACTCAGGGGCCTAGGAGCCTGGAGGAGCAGCACTCAGGGGCCTAGGAGCCTGGAGGAGCAGCACACGACAGACCGCTTCCCGCGCTTGGGCTGCTTAGAGCTCCCGTCTCTTATTCCAGGGGCCTGTCACAGACCACCTCAACCACCCACAGCCAGACTGGCTGACCAAACGCCCCAGTACACCACACCAGCACGGGGAGCTCCTCCCGAGCGATACGGAGACCTCGGTGGCTGGAGAGCCAGCGGCCCAGCAAGCGTGCAGGCGGCGCGAAGCTGCAGGCCCGCGGACGGCACTCGGAACGGCCGGCCTAGAGCTGGGGTGCCCGGCGGCTGCCCTTCTCGACAGAGCTGACTACTCAGTCTAAAAAATTTAAGGGCAAGTATGGTCCAAACTCTGAATGTTTCTGAAATGTTAAAGTATGGAAAACATTAAAACTCTGCCCCTTTACAATTCCTAAAGTTACTGACTCTTGCCCTATCAGCTTTCGTACGGATTTTACAAGAAAAAGGCAAACTGCCACCCAACACTATAAAGTTATGACATCTTGGAACACAAATTACATTTTAAAAAGGAAGCAGAAAGTGGGATAAAGGAAGCGTGTCCTGCTACAATGACAAGACAGACCACTGGTCAGTCTGACAAGCGCTTCCTCCCCCAGCTGTCACCTGCAATTGCAATTACCCAGGACTCGAGAGAGAAAACTCGCAGTTACAGGATATCTTTGTAATAAAAATTCTTAGTTTTCAAACAGTCTTACCGTTCGCTTTGTTCAGCTCTACAAGTGTTCCTATATGTACAGGTAAACAGTTCGCATGGAAAGGGTCTTTCTCCATCACTCTGAAAGTCAAAGCAGCGCATCAGGCATGCAGCTGCAAACAGCGTGCAGCAGCCCTCGTTACATCGGCTGTGTCCATTTAACAGCCGTTTCCACATTACACACAACACTGTGGGTTACAACACACTTTTCGCTTCTTAACTCCATTATCCTCAGACTTTCTTAGTTAAGGCAAAGATCAGGTTATAAATGAAAGTGAAAATCCTGATTTATTCAGAAGTAATACACAAACATCACTATAAGCATTTACTTTAACAGATATAATTTAAGTGGTCTAATGATTTAGAAGGATCAAAAATAATGTGAAATATTAAATGAATCCTAGTTGTCAATTAAAATCTTTGTGAACTCAAGGATTTTAAGCAACCCGAGAGACAAATGTGCACTTATGTACACAGAACTGCCAGTGGGGGAGGAGGCTTGGCAAGTGAGCCTGACACTCAGTCCCTGTGGGATTTTATTCGTCTCTACTGCAACAAAGAATGGGCTTTATATAGCACATGCCAGGATGGGATTCCCAAACTTGCAAACTACCACTGGGGAGGGACACGGACACTCCCGAGTTAATGACACGAAGCAACAAGTGTGCGCAGGCCTCTGCCTGTAGCCTGCTCTCCTGAGGCAACGCCCGCTCTGTACTCTGCAAAGGCTCGCCCATCAGCTGACATTATTCAGAAAGCATGTCCCACATACTGCTCATGTAAAGCGGGCTATACTCTATGTTCCTGCACAAAAGTAAGTGGATGTACTTACACGGAAGTCAGCTTGTAGCACATTTTAAAATCACAGTTATAATAATGTCTTTCAGCTAAAGACACGACCACATCCAGATTCTCCTGCAAGCCATCTACAGACTCAGGGATGGCCGTCTCACTAGGCTCATTATACTGAAAGAGAGGAGCGCAGACACGACTCAGTGGAAGGCACCAAGGCGCACTCAGCCCGGCCCGAGCGTTTCAGTGCCCAGCACATGGCGGGCGCGACACGCGCCGGGCTCCCGCTTCAAGTGGCCCCAGTACCCTTTCACGAGCCTGATTCTCTTCTCACTCCTGTCACAGAACTCCACAGCAGGAAGTATTTCACAAAGCAGAAGTGCAAGAAGCATAAGAAAATACCCTCATTTTCACACAACATCACATTATCTGACAGTTTCATCTTTTAAAAGTAAGAGCTGTTCCTGGGAGAAAGACGTATTTTTGAAAGCTTTGTTAGGAATCATATTATTTAAAATATCCTATGTGTATTCATGCAAATGTGCTAAACTAATAAAAATTGATGTTTAAATTCTTAACCCATAAAAGAATAGAGAGCAAATTTAAAGAAAGAAATACGATACTTATATAAAGCAAATACTAACTTGGTATTTTACCTTACCTTTTTCAACTTGTTCTCAAACAGAAAACGTAGTAATTCCTGTTCTTCAGTGCAGAGCTTGCTAAGAGGTAGTGATTCAAGAAGTTCTTTTTCTAAAAAATAGTAACCAAAAAAAAAATTCCCCAGTAATTACGGTGACAAAAATCAGCAACAAAAACTATTCCTCTATAATTCTTGGTCTAAGCATACAGAACTCAAAAGAAAATAACAAGATCCAATGTACTACAGAAAACCAAGAGCCCGGCAACGAGAACTGTGCAAGAGCTGTGCGCGAACCTTCGGGCAACTCCAGTCTCCCTCAGACGCGAGAGCCACCACCTCAGCACGACGGACTCTGTGGGGACGATCGCCGCCGCGCCGGCTGTCCTCTGCCCTCCACCCGCTAGGTTCCACAGGCAACCTCCAGCCCCCAAGCTGAGACAGACTCTCCCCAGACACTGCCAAACGTCCTCCAGGGGACAAAACCCCGGGCTGAGAACTCATTAGGCCAAAACATGTCTGAGTCCCGCTAATACATCCCCATCCTCTCTGCTTCTCTCCTTCAGGCACCGCGCACCCCTGGCCACACACCCAGTCAACGGCTCTCAGCCCGTGCGTCACCTCAGAACCGTCTGATGCCAGGGTCCCACCACAGATTCTGACCTGACTGGTCAGGAGTTGGGACCTGCACATTGATTACTTGTCGAGCTCCTTGGGGTTTAAAGTGCGGCCATGTTGGGAATCAATGAATCAGATCCTGAGTTCTTACACAACCTCAAGTCATCAAGACTGACTGCAAGAAGCGCCTCACAACACTGTATTCTGCAGTGTGCTTCACGTCTGAAGACACGCAGGAAGCGAACAGGCTTATTTAAAACCTGTACATAGTCTGATATTGAGTCTATAAATTTCAGAAAAAAAATATACAAACAATATTAATTGTGCTAAACATAAAAACACCTGGGTATCCAAACCTTCTTGGGCTGTCAACATATGGTGGGACGTTAACAGATCAAACGCTTCAAAGCAATACACGTCAAGCTTCAAAGCTTCTTTATAGCTATAGGTAGCGAGGGTTCGGTTGTCTAGAGCATCATAGATTTTTCCTCGTAAAAGACAAATGGAACTCTTTATCTGTTGGAAAAACAAGTCACATACTAAGTCAGTACTACTGAAAGGAATTTTGATCAAAAATCATACACTGTCCGAAGGCTTTTTTTTTCATATCTAAAAGGATTCACTCCATCTCAGCATCAGACACAATATACGTTAACAGAAACATGAAAACAAAGAAAAGCCTCTGCCATCTGTCTTCCCTAGGCCCCCTCACTCCCACAAACCTTTACAACTCAGTCACGCGGCACTGCTACTTTGTTCACACTTGTTCTGCCTCAAAGAGGGCAGTAACTCAGCACACAGAGCACACACACTAAGCAAGCGTGAAGACAGTCTGACAGGCGTGCCTCAGGGACGACCCTCGGGGAGCACTAGAAAACCAGCAGCGATGCAGCACGGGGTCGGGGCCTGGCTTCGGGAACCGGGGAGAGGCGGGCTCCAGTCCCAGCCGCGAGGCTCCCAGGGCACCCTGGACCATGCTCCAGCGGCTCAGTCCCCCTCCCCATCTAACTCAAAGGGGCTGTAAGGGTCGGAGGTGGTACCATCCGGAGCCAGCACACGGTGAGCAGCTCACACAGCAGCCACCTCACTACTACCAGCAACAAAAGGATGGAGAAACCAGACTTATGTTCCAGATGCTGAACCTCAAAAAACAAATGAGTGAGCTTAAAGGTTGTCCAGAGATGCCATTAGGCTTCTCAGGTGGCTTGAAGAAACTGCCTGCCAGTGCAGGAGACGGGGGCTCCATTCCTGGGTGGGGAAGATCCCCTGGAGAAGGAAACAGCAACCCACTCCAGGAGTCTTGCCCGGAAAATTCCCTGGACAGAGAAGCCTGACGGGCTACAGTCCATGGGGTGGCAAAAGAGCAGGACACAACTGAGCGCCAACCCACTAACTGGTCACGGGATGCAGGAGAGTCGCCATAAAACCACAATCCAGAAACAGCAGAGGACCTTATGGGAGAGTCTTAGACGTATGCAGTGTCTGCGAGTCATTAAAAATATACAAACTCAGCAAAGTAAATACTGCATTAAAAATAAATCATGGATCTCTTAGCAGTTAGTGTATAAGAGGTCCAAAAATAATAACCCTCAACTCGCTCATAAATGCATTTCCTCACACAAAAAATAATGTGTTTCTTCAAAAAAAAAAAAAAAAAAAAAACCTAAGAATGTTTAGTATTCCTACCATTATATGAAGAGCGGAGTAACCAAGTTCCTGCATAGATACATTACAAAGAGTAACTGGGCTATGAAGGAAGTGGCGGCTAACAGCTAAGTGATATGACACAGGGTCTCTAGATGAAATTTTTAAAAAAAGTTCTCAAATTTATTATGGTAAGGATTGTACAGCTCAGCAAATATACTAAAAACCAATGTACTATGCACTTATGAAGAATGAACTACATGTTATGTGAATTACATTTCAAGAAAGTTTTTTAGAATAACAGTCCAGATTAGCAATCTGGTTGTGAATGTTATCTACTACATAACATTATATAATCTCTGCCAGCAGGAATTTGCAATTTCAGGCAGGTATGAAGTACACAAACTAAAATACAGAAAACAACACAAATAGTAACATCAAACCACTTCCTGGAAAGAAACATCTAAGGCAAGCAAGGTTTCTTGGGGGACCTACAAAACACTGTCAAAACACAGTTAAGAAGGGAAACGTTGGAAGGAATTCCAAACATCAAAGGTGAGAAGAAAGAGTTTAAGTCTGCCTATTTCCATTCAAGCATCTGAGGACACAACTACAACTTCTAACTGATGGCTCAGAAATGTCTTAAAATCTTTTTGAGTTGGGAAAATCAAGTAAGTTGGTAACCCAACTATTTTAAGACGATTATACTGAAGTAAAAGAAGGTGATTTATATTTGCCCTCTCCTGTGGGCAATTCTTAGTGATGTCACTGAAGCGTCTCACTATATTACTTACTGAGGACTGTGACATTTCCCAGTCACTGGAGGGGTCTTTCAAGCCACCTTCATCCTTCAAACATTTCTCAAACAGCCGTTTGTTGATCGGCTCCTCCATGTCGAGAATATCAAGAGCCTGCTGATACTCTTTCGCGGCAAACTGTGCAGAAATCAGAAACAGCCTTCGTCACGTACGGCTTCTGACCCTAGATACACACGGTCACTGTAGATCTTAAAACATAATGAACACCGTACCCAGTCATTACTTAAATTTAAAGCAGAATTTTCTTCGTGCACATCAGCTTTTAGTAAATGGAGAACTGGTTTACTGAAGTCTCACACTCACGTGAGGGAACAAAGATTCACAGCATTAACCCTTTACCAAATAACAAGAGCATACTTACATGGCATCTAGCTGCAAGGTAGCGACATGCTTCATACAACTAGAAAAGAAATTAATCCATCAAAAAAGTGATCAAGATAGCATGCACCTGCGAGCAAAAAGAAAACTAGTACAAAAAAGAGATCAAAGTTATTTTCATGATTCCTCTTTTACTCTCACCGAGAAAATAAGTCTTTTTTAACTCATATTCATCATGAACCTACTGTCTGCCAAGCACCAAGGATTCAAAGTGGAATAAGGGCCTGCCTCAAGGAGGCTGTAACAGGGGAGACATAAATACAGCACAGTTTATTTTATAAGCTAGGAAAGAATCGCGTAAAAACATACTAGCCAGCTGAATAAGGAAACACCTCCGGGGGAGAAGGTAACTTGGGAGCTGGTCAGCACCCCAGCACTGAGTCTGAGCGGCTGCCACCCGTCTCAGGCACTGCGAGCAGCAAGCGTGACTAGACAGACGCACTGGCGGCGGCAGCGGCTGCAGGGCAACTGGAGAGAAGTCACAGAACCCCTGGTGGGGGGGGGTCCATGAACCCATCTGACTTCATGAGTTAAAGCCACTCAGTCATGTCCAACTCTTTGCGACCCCACGGACTGTACAGTCCTCTAGGCCAAAATACTGGAGTGGATAGCCTTTCCCTTCTCCAGGGGAACCTTCCCAACCCAGGGATTGAACTCAGGTCTCCTGCATTGCAGGTGGACTCTTTTCCAGCTGAGCCACCAGAGAATCCTGTAGGTACTGGGAAAGCACCGAGAAAGTGCTGAGTGGTACTGTGAGCGATGTAATCAGATCTGTTTCAGGAAGACCAACCTGTGAAGGTTTAAAGGATGAACTGGAGACAAGGAAAGGGGTGTGGGAAAGATGTTACTGAACAAAAGAGAGAGGCTGAAACAACAAACAGACAAATTTCAGGCCTGATGTGCAGAGTGGTAATCAGACAAAAAGGACAGCCCATACTTTCAGAGCTATTTAGAAAACAGTGTTGAAAAAACTTAGTGACTAGATGAGGGGTGGGGGGTGGCAGGAGGGAAAAACAAAGTGACCTGAGGTTCGGAATAAGAACATTTCTCTCTGACTTTCCCGGCGATTCCAATGCAAGGGGCATGGGTTCCATCACTGTTCAGGTAGCTAAGCTTCTGCATGCCTCATGCTGAGACCAAAAGAAACACACACAAGAACTTCTCTTTCCTTTTCACAGGAGAAGCAGAACCCTTTAAGATGTTCTTCAGAGGATTTTCACATAAAAAGAGCACACACCTAACAACACTTTTAACACCTTCGGAAAGCTTTTAACACCTTTGGACTCACTCACTTTGTCCAGTTTCCGAGACCGAAGTGCATGAGCCGCCCTGTGATACTGGGCTGTCAGGTAAAGACACTGAGCCAACCAGTAAATGTCCTGGGGGTCCTCTGGAAGGAAAATTACATAACGGTCAGAGGTGCAAAGTAAAGTAGAAAGTTCTTTTAAGGACAAAGAAATCAGAAAAAATAAAATTTGTCACTTACCATGAGAGAGTGAAGCTACTTTATCCGCCCAAAATAGAGCACTCTGATACTGTTGCTGCACCATAAAAAGAAAAAGCAGTAATTTCCCTGTTCTCTCAATAGCTTTACACAGATAGCTAGTATTATTAGAAGGCTTTAACACTATATAACAAACCAATATCTCAATACAGTATTTTCTTTAACGTGCAGTATCAATCATATGTGTCTTCTATCCCAGGTGAGGTTTAGTTCAGTGATACAAAAAAATATATATATATATATATAAAATTGGAAGGCTGTTGACATACAGTTTAAGGCAGATTTTTTAAAAATTTATACTCTGCAAAAGTATACTGCAAAGGTATTTAAGGAAGTGGCTAATTAAAGAGGTCCCTAGCAAGGTTCTCAGTCTTTGCCTCAGGCCTCCTAGATGTAAACCAGGAACTCTGGGGCCAGTCAATGTGGGAGGAGGGATGCTCTGGGAGGGTCACAGATCTGCCCAGCCTTAGTGCCTGGGAAGGCTGAAAGCAGGCCTGTTCCCTTCCTCACCCAGAGCCAGGAGACAAGTGCTTCGGAAAAATTTAAGTCATCTGACTTCCGACAACCTAAAATACAGCCTTCTAAATGTTGAAAACAACCAGCAACAATATTTCACATTCAACTCCTAACAGTTCACACTGAACACGCTTTTCTCTCCCCTTCTTGGTTTCCAATTTATTGGGCCCACATAGATTTTACAAAGACTAGGTGACATCGTAGACTAAAGGGATGCTGCTGATTCTGGAAATACGTCTTTGCTTAAACACTCATTCAAGCGAAGGGCAGGGAGAGGAGATGTAGTTAACACGAACTTTTTAAAGCACTGATTTTGACACTAGAAGTTTGTCTTTATCATTATTCACTTAATCTTGCCCAAATAAGAAGGAGAACCAAGCTTTAAACGTTTTCTATTTACTAGCGAAGTTCACAAGCCACCCCTCGACTTGCGCTCAGTACGAAGCGTGTGCTGAACTGGCCTGGCCGGGCTCAGGGGCGCCGACACGCGCCGGGCGCGGCACGGGCTGGCCGCAGAGCCGCGCTCGACGCCCCCTCCAGGGCTCCGGGCCGAACCAAAGCCAAGGGCCGCAGAGCCGCGCGCCGCCAGAACCCGCGTCTCCAGAGCGCCGCCCGCGTCCCCGGCCGGCCCCACCTGGTCTAGGTACTGCCGGACACGCTTCCGCAGCCGCTCCAGGTTCATGGCTGCGGGGCCGGGCCCGGCGCGCTCGCCGCGTGCCGCTGCCCAGCCGGGGGACCCGTGCCCACGCCCGGCGCCCGCGCCAACGCCACTGGACCGCGCGCGGAGCCCGGGAACTTCCGCTCCCGGCTGGCCCCGCCCCGGAAGCCTGCGCAAAGGCGTCCCTCCTGGCGCCGGAAACGGGCGCCGCGCCGTGGGTTCCGAGGCGTTCTCTCGCCCTTTCGGTGCGCAGGGCTGTCTTTCGGACTGCTACGTTGTTTTCTGTATCGTCCAGTTGTTGCAAGAATTCTGATGTCCGTTTAGCCGGACTCCCCCACTCTTTACCCTCCTTATCCACTGCAATCTCCCAGGTGATGTCTGATCGCCTTGGCCTGCCTTCAGGGAGAGCCCCGTGAGGTCCGAGGTCTCCTCCCAGTCCTTTTCCTCCGGTTGACCCACACGAGCTCCTTGGCTGCGCCTTCCCACTCGCGTGTGCTGCCTCCTGAGTTAACCCGTTTCTCCCTCGCTGCAAATTTCCGTCGCAGAGGTCCTTGTACCCGTGTTGACAGTTTCCACCTTTGAATAAAACCTTACAGTGCCTTAAGGAATGTAATTTGAATATTTTTTTTATTTAACATCATTCAAATGAAATACTCAAAAGAGGGGCTTCCCTGGTGGCTCAGAGGTTAAAGCGTCTGCCTCTAATATGGGAGACCTGGGTTCGATCCCTGGGTCAGGAAGACCCCCTGGAGAAGGAAATGGCAACCCACTCCAGTATTCTTGTCTGGAGAATCCCATGGACGGAGGAGCTTGGTGGGCTACAGTCCATGGGGTCACAAAGAATCAGGCACGACCGAGCGACTTAGCTTAGCTTAGCTTACCCAAAAGAGGCCAATCAATAGAGAGAATTGAGAGTAGTTGTCAGGGGCTGGAGTGAGGGATGGGGTTGGGCAGATGACAAGTGACCTCTGAAAGGGATGGGATTTCTTTTAGAGTGATGATAGTGATCTAAAATGGATTGTAGTGGTTGCTGCACAGCTCTGTGAATAAACTGAAAGCCACAACCTCTACACTTTCAACTTTGTGGTATGTGAAAGATATTTCAATAAAGTCGCCTTTAAAAGCTCATCTTTGACAATTTGAATGCAGAAAGAAACTTTGATAAATACATCTTCCATACTGTGCGTAATATGGTGCCAGCAGTCAGCTGTGCAAAGGTGAGAAAGACCTGTGCTTACCTGAGAGCAATGTCTGCAGGTGTAAAATGTTCAGTGTATTAGAGGGAGACATATGAGTGAATATATAAGTGCAAAGCGCAAAGACGCACTCAGGAAGGAGCAGAGGGACTAACGGAATGGGCAGTGCTCACAAAGCCAGAGATCAAGTGACATGTAAGCAGCTGGAATGGAGGTGAAGTGAGCGGAGCCTTTCTTCCCCATAATGAAGTTCAACTTTAAAAATAAAGGCAATGTGTTCTCATTACCATAACCCCCCACCCAAAAAAATTGTAGACAAACAGCACATGAAGTCAAAAGAGAAGCTAGGGAGAAATTTTAAATCTACCATAAGATGCTAATTTGCTTTAGGTGTAATAAGCCAATATAAAGGGACCAAAGGCTCAAGAGGGGGGAAAATGGGTAAATGCTATGAAAATGCAGCTCATAGGATAAGAAATGCAAGTGGATTCTAAACATATGAAAGAAAGCTCAACTTCACTCATAATAAGAAAACTAAAATAGTGGGATATCACTTTTCATACATTAGCAAAGATCAAAAAGTTTGGTGACACTCTGTTGGCAAAAATAGGGGAAATAGACCTCTTCATACACTGTTTTGTGAGTGATGTTGATACATGCTCTATGGTGAACAAGTTGGGATGTCTTCCAAAACTAAGAATGTACATACTCATCCCTAACACTTCCAATTCTAGGAGATGTCATCAAGAGACGCATTTTGCATGTGTGCTGAGTGACCTATTGCATGAGGATAGTCATTAAAACATTGTCTGTAAAAGCAAAAAGTTAGGGACAGTTTAATAATCCATCAGGTTGGAAATGGATAGAAAAAGTCACAGCATTCTCACATAGTGAAATACCATGCAGCTACTTACAGAAACAAGCAGTTCTATGTGTGGATATGGAACAACCTCCAAGATATGTTAAGGGGGAAGAAGCAAGGGATAGAGAAGTGCTGATCATATGTGACCATTTGGGTAAAATGGAAAACTAGCTGAACAATGGGTAGAAAGATCCTTAAGCCATCCATGGGAAGACAAGTTAGGACACTGGCAACGTGCAGTGTCTTCTGAAATGAGCATGATCGTATGAGCGTGAATATCAAGATACGTCGCCTCATGTCAACTACGCTACTCGTGCCACTCGTTACCGATGGCAACAGTTGCAGTGGAAGTGTTGCTAAGAAGCCTGAGAGACACAAGCCAGCAGGCTGAAAATCGGCCACTTCCGAGCCCTCTCAAGGCCAGATGGTTAGCTTTGCTCCGCTTGAGGTCTCTGCACCGAGACAGCTCTTGTTTATCTTCTGGCCCGCTCAGCTCCATGGAACGGCTAACCAGGATGCCAGACAGTTTCTGGAACCTCAGGTAGGCCTGGAACTTCTCTGTTGTGGTAAGACTGGCCAGGTGACTTTCATACCCAATTTCATGTTTAGAGTCTTAATTGAACATTTTAAATTAACATATATTAGTGCTAAAGTCATATATTTGAGATGACTGTTTAGCAAAATCACAAATATAATCTAAAATTTTCCTTCCTTCAAACACACTTTTAAAATGACAAAATAAAAGAGTGAGTTCAGTTTGGGTTAAAGACCTCAGTAACTGAATTATTCTGACATTTCCTAGATGTGTTTGAAGATTCAGTTCAGATCAGCAGTGTCTGACTCTTTGAGACCCCATGGATTGCAGCATCCCAGGCTTCCCTGTCCTTCACCAACTCCCAGAGCTTGCACAAACTCTGTCCATCGAGTTGGTAATGCCATCCAACCATCTCATCCTCTGTTGTCCCCTTCTCCCACCTTCAATCTTTCCCCGCATCAGGGTCTTTTCTGAAGAGTCAGTTCTTTGCATCAGGTGCCCAAGGTATTAGAGTTTCAGCTTCAGCATCAGTCCTTCCAATGAANAGGAGGAGAAGGGGACGACAGAGGATGAGATGGCTGGATGGCATCACTGATTTAATGGACGAAAGTCTAAGTGAACTCCAGGAGTTGGTGATGGACAGGGAGGCCTGGCGTGCTGGGATTCATGGGGTTGCAAAGAGTCGGACACGACTGAGTGACTGAACTGAACTGACCTAGTACATATTTGTTGAGAACGATTGATTATTTTGCTACAACTTCAATTTGATGAAGATATTGGAAATAACCTGAGAGAAGAAGTGCTAATTAGATGAGCTGGAGTTGTGGGCTCCTGACCTTCCTCATCAAAAGGCAGGAAGGGACAGAAGCCTCTCGTCGGGCAGCTGGGGGCTCTGTGGTCCCACCCGCACGGCAGCCAGGGAGCTGGGCTGCGGCCCCAGGGGCCAACACCAGAGGGCGCGCCTCGGCCGGCTCCTCCAGGCCCTGCAGAGGCTGCCGGCCTGTCAGTTCTGCGGACGCCCTGAACCAGACCCGGGCCAGGTCAGGCGAAGGGCCTGGAGAGGCCAGACCCTGAGGATCACGGAGGCCTTGTCTGCTTTGGCCATTGTTTCGAGGGTCAGTTTGTTTTGTGATTTCCCCAACCTGCTTCTGGGTTAATGCAGGAGACACTGGGTGGATCCCTGGGTAGGGAAGATCCCCTGGAGGAGGGCACGGCAACCCACTCAGTACTCTTGCCTGGGGAATTCCACGGACAGAGGAGCCTGGTGGGCTACAGTCCACGTGGTCGCAAAGAGTCGGACACAGCTGAGCACGCAGTATATTAGTGAATACAGGTAGTTGAGTAATTGTTTCAAAAGCTCAACAGATAACAAATTTTTTTGTTTTTTGTGTTTTTTATTTTTTATTTTTTTTGCTAGAAATAAGACATTTTTGGACAACTTTATCGTGTATAACAAACCCTTTTTTCCCCTCTGTGTGCAACCAAGCTTCTTTTGCATTTTGGAGTTGACCATCAAGGAGCCTCAAACATCAGAAACATATTGAGTAAATTCACTGCATTGGGACTTTTCAGGGTGAAGCTGCAGAGACCAGTTTACTAAAACTCACCTCTGGGAGTAAAGTGGTCACTGGGGTGGGGACAAAGGCAAGACGAACACTGGCTGTAGCTGGGAAGGGCAGGTGTCGACCCTAAGTAGCCACAGTTATAAAGGAGGCGTAGGTATGATGGCTCATAAACCAAGCACTCGGTTGCTACTGGAGGGCTTTTTCTAGCAATCTGGCACTGAGCTCAAGATTCTTGACACAGTACTATGCCTGGTTTGAGGCTTCTGGACAGGGAAGGGGTGTGGACAGCTTGCAGGGTTCTGAGGGTTCCCCCTAACATAATGAAGGCCAAATGCAGTCTTGGGTCAGGTTCTGGCACCAGCTCTGTCTGCCGATGCGGGTTCAGAGAGGCTGAGTAATCTTCTCAGTCACTCAGAGAATCCTCTGAAGGGTCAGAACTCACATCCAGGTCTGTCTGACTCCAGGCCTATGATTTGAAACACCGTCATTGAAGGGCCTGCGTGNCAGTCTTGGGTCAGGTTCTGGCACCAGCTCTGTCTGCCGATGCGGGTTCAGAGAGGCTGAGTAATCTTCTCAGTCACTCAGAGAATCCTCTGAAGGGTCAGAACTCACATCCAGGTCTGTCTGACTCCAGGCCTATGATTTGAAACACCGTCATTGAAGGGCCTGCGTGCTGGGAGCAGGGAAGAACCCGGGTGGTTCCTCGTGGACCTGGAACCCTGAGAGGAGACGGGCTGTGGACCTTCAAGGGCTTGTGCAGGAAAGGGTGATGCGAGCTCCCAGTTCTCCTCTTTTATTTCAGTGGAGAAGTCACCCTAAACCTGCGGTATGAGCTAAACACAGCTAAGTGTTACGCACCATGGTGCTCGCAAGGGCCCAGCGCTGTGAAGCGGGACCACGTCCATCTTCTTGTCTGGAGCCTCAGGCCTGTCCCAGGGCCTGGCACACACACGCGTCCACGGGCCTCTAACCAAGATCTACTGGTCCCTCTCACTTTCTAGGCTCTGTATCTTGGGGTCTGGGTGTAATTTCATCACACTGAGTAGTTTTAATCTGATTTATTTAGATATTTGTTAAAGTGATAATCACAGACCTCTAAGGCAAGTTATACATATACATCTGAAAATTATAAACAAATCCACAACAACAGAAAATAAGGTAACAGAGTGTGTGTTCCTAACTAGAGAGAAAAATCCAATTCAGAAGCCTTCAGCTCCCAGTATTACTCTGCATAATTTGTTTTCAGCTATCAGCCCTAGAAGCACAGAAAATAGTTTTGCTCCATCATCTGCTCAGACATCCTGTGAACACACACAGTTGGGATGCTGACTCACACGCGTGTGGCTGTCCCCGCGTGATAAGGTGAGGAGGCCTGGCCAGGGTGGGGGGCAGCGTCCCTGAGGACAGGGGCTGCCCCAGGAGCCAGTGGCGGCCTTGCCGTTTGCCCACCGCTGCTTCTGACGAGTCTTCTCCTCCTCCTCCGTGTTCTGAGTCCTCCCCTCCACTTCATCTTCTGGGTCCAGGAGGTGGCCTTGCTGAACTTCAGCTTCACTTCCCATGGGATCAAAAATACCTGTTGGAGACAAACACTTTTCTTAGGTAAAGACGGTGAAATGTCAGTGTTCTAGAACACGTGGGAAATGAAGTACTTAAATTCATTGACAACCCTACTTTATTTAGAATTAATTATATGACCTTAAAAAGAAATGACAGCCTTGCGTGCACACTGAGTTGCTTCAGTCACGTCTGCCTCTGTGTGGCCACATGGATGCGGCCAGCCAGGCTCTTCTGTCCATGGGGATTCTCCAGGCAAGAAAAGAGCACTGGAGTGGGTTGCCTCCTCCTCCAGGGGATCTTCCTGGCCCTCTTTAAAAAAACAACAGCCTTATTGAGACATGTTTGTATGACACCCGGCTCCCCGTTTCAAGCTGTGTTTTCAGTGGTTTTGGTATATTCTGCACTGTGCAGTTGTCCCCAAATCCAATTTTAGGAAACTTTGGCCATTCCGACCCAAATGGCCACATGCAGCTACGGCTCCCAGTTCTCCTGCCCAGCCCTCAGCACCCACTAGTCTACTTCGTGCCTCTACGGACTGGCCACTCGGGGTGTTTCGTGGAAATGGAATCACGCACTGTGTGGCCGTTTTTATCCGGCCTCTTTCACTGAGCAGAATGTCTGCAATGTGGCATGTATAGAACTTCATTCCCAGGTCTCCTGCACTGCAGGCAACTTCTTCACTGTCTGAGCCACCAGGGAAGTCCCTTTCTCCTTTTTATGGTTGCATAATATTCTGTAGTATGGCTATACCCTATTTTGTTCATTTGTTCATCAGTTGATGGAACATTCTTGTACAATTTTTTGATGGACATGTGTTTTTAATTCTCTTGGGTATATACCAAAGACTGGAATTGTTAAGTGATATGGTAAATCTGTTCTTAACTTTAGAGGCCAGACTGTTTCCTAGGTTGGCTGCACAATTTCACATCCTATCACCACAGCCCACCTCAACTCCTGTCTTCTGTGTTTTGATTTTAGTCACCTGGTGGGTGTGGAGTGAGTTCTCATCGTGGTTTTGACTTGCATTCCCCTAATTGTACTGAGCATCTTCCAATGGGTTTCTTGGCCATTTGTCGATACTCTTTGGAGAAATATCTAAATAATCAGATGATCTTTTGCTACGTCAATTGTTTTGTTGAAAATCTTTCTGAAATGGGTCAAAGTACTTTTATACTAGATCGGTACTTCCAGAACTTCCCTCTGAACGTTCTGGCTTGCTAGTGTTGGAAGGTGCTGGGCCTTTAGAAAAGTCAGCCACATCCCAGAAGTTTTCTTTTTTCTGTTATGTCCCTCATCCCTCCCTGAAAGACTGTGGTGGGAACTGCCCTTGGACAGGGACTGCGGCAACGGGACCTAGTCCTCCAGGTCTCTCAGGGAAAGGGCAGATGAGAGCTGCTTTCTCTGCTGTGGACGACGCCATAGGACTCGGACAAGGAGAGAATGATGGCTGTCACTCATGTCCTGCCCTGGAACGTGTCTGCTTACCCTGGCCTTGCACGCTGCGTGTGTCGGGGGACCACACAGTGCAAAGCAAAGTCTCACATGAAAACTAGGAGTTGAATTCTTACAGTTTTTATTTGCATGATATAGTTAAGGAGTAATCAGGCACGCAAGCCATCAAGGGCTAGCCTGCATGATCACAAGATATTCCCAACACTTATTGGCAGGTAGAAGAGCCACCTCAGTCAACACACTGATGGAACCCTGTGGCTTAAAATAAGCAGAGGGGGATGGGGTGGAAGGTGGGAGGGACGCTCAAGAGGGAGGGGACATACGTATACCTGTGACTCATCCGCGTTGATTATGGCGGAAACCAACACTATATCGTAACTACCCTTCAATTAAAAACAAAGTTTTAAAAAGCCACGCTGTTTTTTCCCCATTATCTTAAATGGCTAAAACCTTTAACTAGAACCTATTGTGTTCTCTTTTGCCTTTAACCATAAGCCTAAAATAATAAATCTCTATTGGAAGCTGAATGCTTGGTAAGTAGTAGGCTCTCTTAAAACACATTGAATGATAATACAAGACTATTCAATAATAAAATTCAGTCACCTATGTAAAAACGTCACCGGTTCCTAGTTCAATATTCTCATGTAAGAAGTGAAATAACCTTAACGACAGCATCCCCTGATGTTTCATCATGCATTTGTTTCCAGCACACACAAACACACGCCCCCCGAGACTATAAAATCCTCGAAGTGGACAAGTATCTTAAAGTACCACTTGCCCATCGTGTGTTCTTTAAAAAAAATTGGGGGGCTTGATAAATTTTATTTAAGAACTTATTCAAATATTCTAGCGTAAGTTTTAATTCTCATCTTCCTCCTCTTCTTCATCTTGGTTAATCGGGAAGTAACATGGCTTATGCCTTTCCTTGCTCTTAGCAGCTGTGCGTACCAGTCATGGAGATGATTCTTCTTCAAATATCTCCTGCTAAATATTTCAAATATCTTTTGGAAAAGGACCCCAGAAGTTACAGTCATCTTGCTCTTGCTTCTTTCTGACTGTTGTGACGCCACTGCCCAGATTGCAGCCATTTCCAGTCACCTTGATCCTCTGCTGAAGAAAGGGCTGGGTTTTGGTGGCGCCCACGACCGGCACCTTCTGCAGGGTGGGCCTAGTCCAGAGTGCGCTTCAGGACCGGCTTCTTTCTTTGCCCCCCCCCCCCTTCGCCATAAGCTTTCTCACCAGCACCACAGTGGCAGCAGGGCAGAAGGGATAAGTCTTCACACCTGTGTCTCTTCGTGGCTGCACTGGGCCTTCCCAGCGGGCTGCTCTCAGGCTGCGGTGCGTGGAGCTGCTCTCGGGTGGACCGGCTTCTCGCTGTGGTGGCCTCTCTGGTGGAGCACAGACTCGGTACTGTGGCTCCAGGGCATGTGGGATCTTCCTGGGCCAGGAATCGAACGTCTGTCTCCTCCACTGGCAGGCAGATTCTTCACCCCTGAACTGCCAAAGAAGTCCCTCTCCGTGTGCTGTCAATTAAGGGTTTCAGACAGACTGGGGATCTGCACAACGTCAAAGGCTCTGCGTCACTTTGTTAAGCGTTTCGACCCTCTTGACCAGCACCCCCCACCGTCCACCCCCACCTCTGGCAACCACCAGCCCTCCTCTGCCTCTGTGAGTCTGTTACTCTCGTTAGATCTCACGGAAGAGACAGAGTGCACAGAGTTTGCGTCCCTCCGTCTGCGGACTCATTTTTCTCAGCATAGTGCCCAAGAGGTCCATGTGTGTTTCCCAAATGGCAAGACTTCATCCTTGTTGGTGACCGAATACTGTCTATATGCACAGCTATATATCTTGCGATTTCTTTATCCCTTCTTCCGTTGACGGGCACTTGGGTTGGTCCCATGTCTTGGCTGTTGTAAACAGTGCTGCTGTGAACATGGGGGTCACGCACACCTTTCAGGTCAGTGCTTTTTTTGGTTAGCGTTTTCATCCTGTGTGGTAGATGCATACGGTAAAGAAGGAAAGAAGTAAAACTTCATGATCTCATGCTTGCCAAGTGAGCGCCAGGCACTGTGGCAGTCGTTTTTGCAAACATTTGACCCTGACATGAGATCTGGAGAGGGTTCTCTTTACAAAGGAGCGAGGGAAGCTCGTGAGGGCCGAGCGAGCGTGGGGTCGGCCATGTGCCCTCCGCACTGGCTGCAGGAACGCTGCACTGCTGCGCTTCAAGGTCAGCTGTGTTTGTTCTGGTTTGTTTCCTTCTCACGTTTGTGGGTTACTTGGGGCTGGGGCACTAGATTACAATAATACACACTTCTAGGGACTGCAGGCTCCAGAAAACCCAGGGTGCCCAGTGGGTTTTACCATTGATCTTTTAGAAATCTTATCCTCCCTCAATAAAAAGTTATCAGATCAGTTAAGTGATTTCTCAGTCTGGAGTTAAGGATAAGTGAGGATTTGAAAGTGTAAGGAAGATGAAAAGTTGAAACCTTTCCTTCAAAATATTTGAGATACTTTGCAAGGTAATATCTAAACTAGCAAAAACTACAGAAAGATTGAGGAGACGCTGCTCTGGTGAAGGAGTCAGGGCGTCGGAGGAACGGCTGTTTCTTTCTGCCAAGTCAATGAGCGTATTTTCTGGAATTTTAAACGCAGACTGCGGCATATGCTGTCTGTGCCTGACCAGCAAAGGCCGCGGGCTCAGCTGGCCGGACTTTGGGCAGGGATATCAGTCTCCAGACAGCCGGTCGGGGTAGCTACTGGGCTTTCTTTGAGCCATCTTCCAACTTTCTGGTCCTATAACAGAGTTCTCTCCTCCCTAAACCTGCAGTTTTCAAATAGCTTGGTTTTTTGCTGCGACCCCTACTCCCCTCTGGATGCTGACCAAGTCCCTGTGTTTCCAAGGACAGAGGGCAGGGGCTTGTCCGGGAAAGGCCTGCGGGCTCGAGGCAGGGAAGGGGACCCTCGGCAGGAGGGTTCTGCCGCGCGGCGTCCATCCCTCTGTCCTGTGTCTGTCCCCACCCTAGTCTTGCACAGGAGCTGAGGTGGGAAACTCCACACTGGGTGTGAGGGCCGCCTGGGAGGGAGCTGCCTTGGGGTCTGGGTTGTGACACCCAGGTCATATCTCTGACTTGGGACCAGAGGCAGTGAGCTGGCAGTTGCTTCCTTCTGCTTTCCATGGCTATCTTTTCACAAAGGGAAGCACAGGGCAGCGATGACCTCGCCGGGAGCCCAGCACCGGGACGCTTGCCCGCCGGCTCCCGGGGTCTGGTCTTTGTCAAAACTGGGAGCTTTCCCCCCTTCGGCTGCTGTCCTATCCTGGCGGCTCCTTGGCCCCACACTTAAACACTCGGCGCAGCTGGTGACACTTCAAATAAAGTGCAGGAAACCCTGCCGCGAGGCACTTCTGTTTTCCCTTTCTTTGTTTGGCTTTAACATCTCCCTTTGCTCGTGGGCTTTATCTGTTTCCTGTTTTGTAAAAGGAGGGTCTCAGGGGAGTCAAAGTAAATAAATGAAAAATGAATCTGAGACACAGGATCCAAGCGTTTTCTTGACATTTGCTAAGCAAGACGATTAACGGGGGAAAAGTAAGGAAACACAAACAAACAAAGAACCAGAAATGAGAGCAAACACGATACAACAAGTGACTTATTGATATTAAGTCAGCAAATAAGAATGGGTTGGACTTGGGGAGAGCCACTCAGACCGGACTATGAGACAGAGTGGCAGAGTCCACTTAGAGATGCAAGTACACGATACGACACTTAAGCCGATAAACGTAAGCGGGTTAGACTCGGGGAGGGCCGCTCAGACGGACGATGGAACGAAGTTAGAGTCCACTTAGAAGATGCGAATCTGACATAAAATGACAGGGAAGTATTACGAGTTAAATGACGTGAAAAGAACGAATTAGTCTTGTGAACCAGAGGAGTAAACCCATGACACCCTAAAGGAAAAGGCCCAGGACCCACGTGAAGGGCATGCAGGGTGACCCCCTCTCCATCCGGGAGGACCCAGGAGCCTTTTGTGCTCGAGGGTGTGAGCCTGCAACCCTCTGGAAAGTAGTCTGTGTCAAGTATGAAAAGCTTCTGATATGATACGCTGCTATTTTTTAAGCAGTAAATTTGGGGGAAACTTTTCTCACACTATGAACAAAAATTCCATGTTTCTTAAATCCTGTAGTAATTAAAGATTTAAAGTGAACCAGGAAAGCTATGAAACACTAAGCATAACACAGAACATTTTTCCAACCTTCGCTTGAAAGAGCCCTTTCTCTGCAGAGCAGAGGAGCCAGAGGCCATGGAGGGCAGGAGTCGCAGGTTTGGTGCTCGGAAATAGACCAGGTGCAACGATCAGTGGTGATGGGAAACACTCGAGCACGGTAACAGAAAAGCGAAATGCCGAGAATGGTGTTAGGCCTAAAGGAGACACGCCGGTGAAGGAGGGAGCAGACAGAGCAGGCTCCGTCCCAAAAGCAGGGCTCCGTCTGGGGCCGGACCGTGGACTGGGAGCTCCACGCCCAGCGTCTATGGGAGCGGCAGGCCAACTGTAAAACCAGGCCCCTGGATGGCAGAGCCCCAGGGCTCGTACCTAGACTCTCCATTGCCTGAAAGAATACCCTAAGTATCTGTGTAAACGGACAGAATCATAAATCCTATTATGCTTCTTGGGGTATTGCCACAGGCCTATTGATAACTGTCCACTGTTAACTACCTAGGCTTAAGGCATATGAATCAGGGGTTAAATCTGATTTTATCTTTCTCTTCATTTGTTCAGACTAGTTTCAGAGAATTTGGGGAGGTGGGTTTGGGCACATACACTTAGGGTATGTAAGATTTTCACAAAAACTGGTTGGGGTCCTTGGCTAAGAGGAGACTCTGCCTCGGGCCCGCCGGTGTGATAAACTGCACTCCACTCTCTGCATTGTCCTTCTGAGTGAGTTTGTTTTCCGGAATGTGTGGCTACAACACCAGTAGGAAGTTGACCAAAGGTAGGGACAGACAGTTACTCTGCAGAAGAAATCCGGAGGCCAGAGTGTGAGGGGACAGGAGTTTCAGCCGCAGCCGTCACAGGGAGACTGGGCGCTTCTCAAGGGCAGCTTGGTAGCACCAAAAAATTAGGTGTGCACCTTCAGATTGAATGATTTCACTTCTAGGACTATAAGCTGCAAAATAACATGGGCTAGGATGATTATCACAGATTCACGTGGAATAGTGAAAACCTGGAAACAACCTAAATTTCTATAGTTAGGGGGCTGATTAAATACATTAGGGCACATCTGTGCAAAAATACTTTGTAACTGCTAGAAAGGGGTGGAGATCTTTATGCACTGCCGTGAAACTGTCTTCACGTTATGCTGTTGGATGAAATGGACACCTGATAGGAGCTGCGTAGGGTGTGGTGCTGTTTCTACTTAAACAGGCGACTCGACACAGAAGACAAGTCAGGGCTCCAAGCAAGATGCTGGCAACGACCACTTCCAGAGAGTTCAAACTGGGAGAAGCCCACCGTTTACTCACCCGCTCTGTACTGTTTATGCTTCATTTTTTACAATAAACAAGCATTAGCTTCATAGTTAAAAATAAAGGTTTGTAATGAGCTGTTCATGTTTTCGATATAAATTGCAAGCTAGGTTTTCCGAGTGCTTCGCCTTGTCTTTCTGGATTCCAGACACTGCATTTTTATACGAGTGGAAGGTCCGGGGCAACCCTATGTCCAGCAAGTCCATTGGCGTCATTTTCCCAACAGCACTTGCTCACCTTGTATATTTGTGTCACACTTTGGTAACTGTCACAGTATTTTAAAGTTTTTCATTGTTATTATGTTGTTAAGTGATCTGCTATGTCATTGCTATGACTCACTGAAGGCTCAGATGGCTGGCATTTTCTAGCAGTAGAGTGCTGTTGTTTTCTTAATTAAGGAGTGTACTTTTTAAAGACATAGTGCACACTTACTAGACTGCAGTTTAGTGTAAACACAGCTTCTGCACGTGCTGGGAAACCAGAACGCTCATGACTCCCTTTCCTGTGGCCTTCACTGTGTTGTGGTGTTCTGGAACCGGGCCGAGCAGGTGTGCCTGTTGTTAGTAATTACTGACGTATCTTTGTGAAATGTACGTGTTCTTTCTGTGCCTCCAGATTCTGAAAGAAGTGTCCAAGGCAAGTAGGCAGGAAGGGGGGAGCTTCTCAACACCCCGCAAGTGAGGAGAGAGGCATTAGCAGAGCCAAGTCCACGCACATGCCTGCAGGCTCAGAAACCGCCTCACAGAGCTGGGCCCCTGCGGGGGTCTGGGTCAGGCTGCGGGGGTGGGGGAAGGGGGAGACTGGGCACCAAGTGTTCACTTAACCATTGATGTCTAGTGTTGTTCCCCGTGATCGGGTGCACTTAAGGGAAAGCGAGTCCCCGAAATACGGAGCCATGTCTACAGATGGGGCGAGTGAAGGTTTCACAGCCCTTTAATTGGATTCATTGGGCATGCACAAACACGATAATTAAGGTCAAATTAAAATCGTTTTTCATTCAGAATTATGGTTTTGCCAGGAACTAGGACGAGATGGAAAGGGAGAGTACACAGTTCAAAGTATCTGACAAGCATGCTCAGGTCATTAATTCCCTTCGCCTCTCTGGGTGGAACCACCATTTCAGGATTGTCACAGAACTTCCCACTGAGGAAGGCTTTTCACCAAATGTTTCTCCTACAACCTATAATTGATCAACTGAGCTCATTTTTATCTCCTTATAATTTTTCAAGGAGGTTTACTTGGTGGCTCAGATGTTCACTTGCAATGTGGGAGACCCAGGTTCAATTCCTGGGCCAGGAAGATGCCCTAGAGAAGGCAACCCACTCCAGTATTCAGCAACCTACTCTAGGATTCTTGCCTGGAGAATTCCATGGACAGAGGAGCCTGGCAGGCTACGGTCCACAGGGTTGCAAAGAGTCAGACACAGCTGAGTGACCAACACACACGTCGTTTTCAGTGAGGAAGGAGTGGATGGATTCCTCAGCTTAGTCGCTGTTCTGTGTCTTCCGTTATCAAGCTACGACCACTCGGCACACGTTTGCTGACAATAAAGTGCCCCAAAGCAGCAAAAAGTCTGTGTGTCCATGCAGGTGATGAATCTGATGAAGGGAATGGGAAATTCAGACAGCTCTGGGTTGGAAGGAGTAGAAAAGTGAGGTACCTCCTCCGGCAGCAGGTCTCCCTTCCACAGGGTGTGTGGCGAACAGGTCCTGAGCTGAGTTTGGACCCTCTCCAGAACAGGTTTTTCTCTCTCAGGCTGCAAAGCTCCTGCTCTCTCTTCTCCCTGTTTAGACTCCAAAAAACAGTGTAGATGTTAAGACATGGAGAGAGTTGAAGCCTGTGGTGGCATCAGCTCTCGTCCTCATTTCAAGAGAAGGAGCTGGGAGCCTCCTGGGCAGGAAGGTTTCCTGAGCAGGAGTGTCCCCTCTCGTTCACAATGAAGTGGACGGGCTTGGCAGGGCCAGTGTGGACTGGGGCCTGCGACCATGAGAGCTGCTGCCTGCGTCCAGGTGCCGCTGACAGTGGGAACTGGCCTGACTCTGGAGGCCCTGGCTCTCTTTCTGCAGGGGGTGCGGGCACCTGGCTTGCCCAGTCCAGTCCCACCCATGGGTTAGGCCCCCTCACCGCCTGTGCGCACAGGTGACTCCGCTGCGGGTCCACCCCCCGGTCCTCACGATGCAGGACAGCTTCTCCAGCAGCAGACGGTTGTCCCTGTCGATGACGGCCAGCTGGCCCTCCTCCAGCTGTGCAGACACACCGGCCATGCCGCGCCGTGCCAGGGCCGCCGCGCAGCCCTGTCCAGGGGCCTGCAGCCCTGCCCCGGGCCTTGGGGCCTCCTCGGCCTGCAGCCCTGCCCCGGGCCTTGGGGCCTCCTCGGCCTGCGCGCGCCGCTGCAGCCGCTCCCCGGGCCGCTGGTGGGCGCCTGAGCCCTAACTGGGATACCCGAGGGCGGGGCCAAATTTCACAGACTCGGAGCAGAAGTTTAACAGGGAGGGAGAAACTAGGTCCTTCCTCAAAACCTCTGAGCTGTGCCAGTGAAATACAAAGGAAATCACTTTGTATTTTAAGAGGGAGATTTTACACTGCTCAGAAGAAGAGAAGATTCGAGGCCAGAGGAGATGGAAGCCCTCCCACTGAATTCAGGGTTTTGAACCGACTGATCTGCCAATTTGCTCCTCTCTGTCTTGCCCGGTTAGGCTGACGCTGGGGGCGCGGGAAGCTCGCACCATTTTGCTCCGGGAGATGTCAGGATCGGCACAGCCGTGCGATGCTGACTCTCACCAGATGGCTTCAACTCCAAAGACAGAAATTTCGAGGTGGTCATGGAATGGTCTCATCTAAAGGAACAATGCCAATTAATGGCTCTAGATCTGAGCTAAATGAATTGCCTTCGCGGATCCCCTCTGCCCCCTCCCCACTTCTGGATCCCTGCCAGTCAGAGGGAGACTAGAGGAAGAGCTCGGCTCAGTTGTCGCCCGCTCCGTTCCAGACAAGGCAGGCTTAATTGGTTGCTTAGAGGCATTTTAGTTTTGGTACATGACTTGTTTGTTCCCTGTGAGCCTGCCTTTTTTCATTCTCCTGGGTTTTTAAGCTGATATTTTTTGTGTTGTGTTGGCTGTAGCAGTAACTGGGGTAGAACTGAAACTTACCTTGAGTTTGCCGAGTTTCAGGCGGAGGTGACTGAGGGTCGGCGGGGCGCGGCTGTCCACCACCGGCCGGGCCTCCTGCACCTGCACAGAGCGGGCAGTGTGACCCACGCACCCTCACCAGTCAATCACCCTGAGTTCCCACTGGGCAGCTTCTGCTCTGTGGGCCCTGGAAACACAGGCAGGTTGTTTCTCACGGCGTCAGAGATATCAAGTTGGCCTGGGCAGAAAGTTCTTGATTCAGAACCTGAGCCTCCCCTGGAGGGGAGCAAGCAGCCCTCAGACACGGCCCAACCTGGTCACTGTCAAGGAGAGAATCAAGTGCGTGTGGGATGAGATCTCATTAAAGCACTGCCTGGCTGTGAGACCGTGAACTGCGTCCCCAAGCCCCCTGGACTCTAACTTCCGAGCCTGCAGCAGTGTCCTCAGCATTAGCGCCTTAGCCACTGATTAAGTGCGAAATGACCCATGCAGAGTTTCGTGTCAGAAACTGCACAAACAAGGAAAGAACTTGTGTTTTAAAGTGTGGTGGATGGAATGCGTGAGGGCCATCAGTATCACACTTGGAACAAGAAGGAGCCCCGTTTCTAGCCACTCGCTCACAGATCCCCAGCTGCCGAGACCTCTGATCTGATCACCTGGAAATGGCAGCTCCACGTCTGCGTCTTTCCAGTGTGAGGACCTGAGCTCCGGGCATCCGGGGCTCGAACCCACAGAGCCATGCGGTGACGGAGCAGGCGTCTTTACAGAGAGCCAGGAGCTGGCCAGGGGTCTTGGAAAACATGCTCGGGAACCAGCGCTTGTGCCCTAAAGTAAGGGGACCCCAGAAGGACAGGCAAGAGAGGGACATGCCGGATGAGGCTGGACAGTCCACCCAGGGCGTGGGAGCGGGCAGAGGTGAGCCAGACTCATGCCCTCTTGCCATGGTGCAAGCCCATTAGGATAGGGTCAGAGGAAGGTGGAGGCGCTGCGGGCTTTTGTTAAGGAAATAGCAGCAGCAATTTCTGTTTTATTAAGGTAATTTTCTTAGCATGAATGGGTGAGACGAGGTTTTGAAATGAGGGGTGGGGGGTGCCCTGCCCAGACATGGGGAGGGGCCTCTCTCTGGGAGTGCTGTGAGCTGGGGGAGGGGCCCAGTCATCCTAAAGCTGCACTGAGTCCCTTCCTACCCTCGGGGGTTCTCAGCCCAGCAGTGAGGAGAGCTGACCCCACTTGAGTACAGAAGAGGAACCACAAGGACACCAGGGTGAGTCCTTCCCACCCTCAGCTCTTTAGTGCTCCGACATGCTCTGGGCAACCAGACCGGCCACCCTCCCAGACGGGGGAGGCGAGGAGGGGCCCCGGGGGGCTGCATGCCCGTCCTTGTTCTCAGTGAGCAGGGAAGGCTCCAGAACCAGGGGTCACAGGAAGGGAGGTGAACTGGGGCAAAGCCAAGAGGCTCCTAGGGGCTCCCACAGGGACGCAGGTGCAAGGCCAGGAGATGAGGCACCAAGCAAAGCTTGCACCCAGGCAGACAGTGCCCCGGGAGGAGAAGGGGGCTTGGGCTCACTCCTTCAGGTCACTCCAGAGCACCCTGACTCCCACACAGCCACTTCCCTGTTTCTCGGCGTTGGTGGCCAGCCAGCACCCTGCGCCTGGATGGCTCTGAGAGGTCTCAAGGACAGAAGACCACCCAGCCACTCGGGACCACAGGGCCGCTATCTCAAATGAGACCCACGTTTGCGTCAGATAGATGGAAATAGTAGTATATCTCTTAACAGAAACAAAAGTCCATTCCTAGTCCCCTCGGACATGACTGAGCGACTTCACTTTCACTTTTCACTTTCACGCATTGGAGAAGGAAATGGCAACCCACTTCAGCGTTCTTGCCTGGAGAATCCCAGGGACGGGGGAGCCTGGTGGGCTGCCGTCTATGGGGTTGCACAGAGTCAGACACTGAAGCGACTTAGCAGCAGCAGCAGCAGCAGCAGCAGTCCCCTCTCGACTTTGTTGTTTCAATAGGGGAAATATGCCATGATTGAGGAAGGATGGTCCTAAAACATGGCACCTGGAAGCCAAGCCTATTTAATGGAGCTGCTCTTGTACAGCATGGCCAGCCCTTTACGGATGTGCCATTTCACCTGTTCCATCTCCAAAAAGAAGATTCACCTCTGGCTTCCAGGGGAGCTGTGGCTTCGAGGTGCCGCTCTGCACACCCGCCCTACCTTTCTCCTGTGATCCTGGTAGGCTTTCTCCCACGTGCCCCGCAGGTACCCACTACCATGGGGGCCTCCAAGCATCTCGGAGAAGACAGAGAGTGGACGCCTGTCCGGTGCAGCCCTGGACGCCTGTGTTTGCTGGGTCACATGACAGTCTCCATGGCACCCAAGCTCCGGGAAGGGAGGAGACCAGAGAATGCCCTCTGTGCTTGGCAAAAGGAGCTGTATGTCCTCCCCACCAGGGACATCTTCTCAGTGATGCCACTTGGAGGAGCGCAGCTCAGCGCCCCACCCTCAGGAACAAGGTGAAGACGTTCCCCCCACTAAACCCTTCTGTCTTCTCCCAGATGTGTATAAGAGACAGGCCTTAGCCACTGATTAAGTGCGAAATGACCCATGCAGAGTTTCGTGTCAGAAACTGCACAAACAAGGAAAGAACTTGTGTTTTAAAGTGTGGTGGATGGAATGCGTGAGGGCCATCAGTATCACACTTGGAACAAGAAGGAGCCCCGTTTCTAGCCACTCGCTCACAGATCCCCAGCTGCCGAGACCTCTGATCTGATCACCTGGAAATGGCAGCTCCACGTCTGCGTCTTTCCAGTGTGAGGACCTGAGCTCCGGGCATCCGGGGCTCGAACCCACAGAGCCATGCGGTGACGGAGCAGGCGTCTTTACAGAGAGCCAGGAGCTGGCCAGGGGTCTTGGAAAACATGCTCGGGAACCAGCGCTTGTGCCCTAAAGTAAGGGGACCCCAGAAGGACAGGCAAGAGAGGGACATGCCGGATGAGGCTGGACAGTCCACCCAGGGCGTGGGAGCGGGCAGAGGTGAGCCAGACTCATGCCCTCTTGCCATGGTGCAAGCCCATTAGGATAGGGTCAGAGGAAGGTGGAGGCGCTGCGGGCTTTTGTTAAGGAAATAGCAGCAGCAATTTCTGTTTTATTAAGGTAATTTTCTTAGCATGAATGGGTGAGACGAGGTTTTGAAATGAGGGGTGGGGGGTGCCCTGCCCAGACATGGGGAGGGGCCTCTCTCTGGGAGTGCTGTGAGCTGGGGGAGGGGCCCAGTCATCCTAAAGCTGCACTGAGTCCCTTCCTACCCTCGGGGGTTCTCAGCCCAGCAGTGAGGAGAGCTGACCCCACTTGAGTACAGAAGAGGAACCACAAGGACACCAGGGTGAGTCCTTCCCACCCTCAGCTCTTTAGTGCTCCGACATGCTCTGGGCAACCAGACCGGCCACCCTCCCAGACGGGGGAGGCGAGGAGGGGCCCCGGGGGGCTGCATGCCCGTCCTTGTTCTCAGTGAGCAGGGAAGGCTCCAGAACCAGGGGTCACAGGAAGGGAGGTGAACTGGGGCAAAGCCAAGAGGCTCCTAGGGGCTCCCACAGGGACGCAGGTGCAAGGCCAGGAGATGAGGCACCAAGCAAAGCTTGCACCCAGGCAGACAGTGCCCCGGGAGGAGAAGGGGGCTTGGGCTCACTCCTTCAGGTCACTCCAGAGCACCCTGACTCCCACACAGCCACTTCCCTGTTTCTCGGCGTTGGTGGCCAGCCAGCACCCTGCGCCTGGATGGCTCTGAGAGGTCTCAAGGACAGAAGACCACCCAGCCACTCGGGACCACAGGGCCGCTATCTCAAATGAGACCCACGTTTGCGTCAGATAGATGGAAATAGTAGTATATCTCTTAACAGAAACAAAAGTCCATTCCTAGTCCCCTCGGACATGACTGAGCGACTTCACTTTCACTTTTCACTTTCACGCATTGGAGAAGGAAATGGCAACCCACTTCAGCGTTCTTGCCTGGAGAATCCCAGGGACGGGGGAGCCTGGTGGGCTGCCGTCTATGGGGTTGCACAGAGTCAGACACTGAAGCGACTTAGCAGCAGCAGCAGCAGCAGCAGCAGTCCCCTCTCGACTTTGTTGTTTCAATAGGGGAAATATGCCATGATTGAGGAAGGATGGTCCTAAAACATGGCACCTGGAAGCCAAGCCTATTTAATGGAGCTGCTCTTGTACAGCATGGCCAGCCCTTTACGGATGTGCCATTTCACCTGTTCCATCTCCAAAAAGAAGATTCACCTCTGGCTTCCAGGGGAGCTGTGGCTTCGAGGTGCCGCTCTGCACACCCGCCCTACCTTTCTCCTGTGATCCTGGTAGGCTTTCTCCCACGTGCCCCGCAGGTACCCACTACCATGGGGGCCTCCAAGCATCTCGGAGAAGACAGAGAGTGGACGCCTGTCCGGTGCAGCCCTGGACGCCTGTGTTTGCTGGGTCACATGACAGTCTCCATGGCACCCAAGCTCCGGGAAGGGAGGAGACCAGAGAATGCCCTCTGTGCTTGGCAAAAGGAGCTGTATGTCCTCCCCACCAGGGACATCTTCTCAGTGATGCCACTTGGAGGAGCGCAGCTCAGCGCCCCACCCTCAGGAACAAGGTGAAGACGTTCCCCCCACTAAACCCTTCTGTCTTCTCCCCCTCTCTTTCCCTGCGCCCCCTCCCCTCTGCCTTTGAATTTCATAATAACTTGGACAATTCCAAATATTTTTATCTGCAGCTTAGGTGGCAGATCTTCAGTAACCTTTTCTCCAGTGGACTTGAAGACAGAAAGTTTTAGCCATTTTAAGCCACTCCTCTCTCCCCAGGTTTCTCTGTTAGGAATGGCTTTTCTGTGAGACCAAGGAAATGAAGTGATGATAGCATTATCTTTCGAGTCATTCTTTGTCAGAATTACATGCATAACTTTGAGGGCGACATGCTGGGAGGAGCAGGTTAATCACAGAATAGCAGCGCTGCTTTCATCTCAGAACTCTGGTCTTCGCTACTTTGCAGCTCTGCTCACAAAGCCCTGCAGCGCAGGGTTAGTGAATGGGAGCTCACCACGCCGCTCTGTGGGAAGGGGCACTTCAGGAGGAACTGGGTTCCGCACAGTAGAAGATAAATGTAAGAATTACTGCCTAAAAATAGTCGGCCCTTTAAGTCCTCCTCAAAATTTCTTAGCCTATAAAGCCTGCGCGTCACAGTCAAAAGACTTCTGTGAAGTTACTTTTGTTCACCTGGTTACAGGCACCGATCAAGCGCACAGGCCGCAGTGCTTAGTGGATATCTGCCGTTAGCAGTGACGGGACACAGCACTGACGTTAGCGACTGAGTCCGCAGCTGGGAATTCAATCGTGGGTCTACATGACTCTCGTCTTTCTTTTCCTGGAGCCTATTGGCCATACAGGCTAGAGGTTTTTGATGGTCTCAGCATCTTGCCAGGTGCCTGGGGCAGAAGCCGTTCTGTCCAGTCTGCTCACATCGTTTGGACAGCCTCGGTATGGAGGGCAGAGCAGAGCCTGGACGAGTCACAGGGCGCTTGAGGGCCTTGAACGTGCGGCTTTGCTGCACTCGCCCTTCCAGCTGTGTGCTGACCATCCACCTGGGCTTGCTCTCCCCCAACCACTTGATTCATGCTTGCTATTTGATTGACTTGATGGTGGGGCCCAGGGCAGAGAACCTGGAGAAACTGGACCTGCCCCCAGGAACAGAGGTCCTCATCAGCTGCCTGGTCTGGCTCCCACTTGCCTGTCCACCCCGGTTGGAGCTGAGTTTCAGCTGCTAGGACGGTCTCAACAAGATTAGAGCAGAAAACTGCTAGTCCGGAGCTCCTCAGGGCTTGTTCTGAGGGAAGAGTCTGAAGCACTGACGAGGATTCACACACATTGAGGAATTACTCACAGAAGTGAAAGCTCGGTACGCCTAGAGTCCAGTTTGTAGCAAGAGACACTGCTGGTTTCTCCTGATGTTCTTTTCTGTCCAAGACCCGATCCACAACACCATTTTGCATTCTGTGAACTNTGACGAGGATTCACACACATTGAGGAATTACTCACAGAAGTGAAAGCTCGGTACGCCTAGAGTCCAGTTTGTAGCAAGAGACACTGCTGGTTTCTCCTGATGTTCTTTTCTGTCCAAGACCCGATCCACAACACCATTTTGCATTCTGTGAACTTGGAAATGGCAGCCCACTCCAGTGTTCTTGCCTAGAGAATCCCAGGGACGGGGGAGCCTGGTGGGCTGCCGTCTATGGGGTAGCACAGAGTCGGACACGACTGAAGCGACTTAGCAGCAGCAGCAGCAGCACTTTTAAGTAGTGAATTTTTATGTGGTTCTAGATTTGAATGTTTAAAATTAAAAGTCTCTGCCTATGTTCTGCAGAAAATAAATACCGGGGCTTTTTTGATTTGCTCATTCACATGATAGCTGTGTGTTTGGCTCAGCCTTAATCAGTGTTTTGGTCCAACACTGACTTGAAAATTGAGTTTATCAGTAAGGCCTTGAGATGCACCGACGGTGCCACAGCTACATGAAGCCCTTGCGCACGGCTGGTTGTGATGAGCACACAGGGTCGAGCATCCGCGACACAATGTGTTTTGATTGAGCCTTACTGTTTGTGAGTCTTTCCTTGTGCTCGGTGACCACAGTGGACTCTTCTGTCCCTCTGCCTTTCCACAAGGGCAGTGTGAGCAACAGACTCCGTCCTTATTTTGCAGGGATCTCAAATTGCCTCAGACGTACTCCCTTTTGGAGCGAAATTGGCTCACAGACGTCTGTTCTGAGAACTACAGAGGTGCCCCCAGTGGCCTCTGGTGACTGGGGTCAGGGGGGGCCTTGATGGGGACACCGGGCACCCCTGTCCAGTCAGGGCTGCTGCTCCTCCGGCCTGAGGCAGCTGAAAGCGTAGAGAGCATCTTAAGCGCACTGAGGGGCTGACTCAGGCTCAGCAGCTTCAAAGCTGCGAAGCTGCGGTCGAAGCAGCAGAGTCCCGAGCCAGCACAGAGGGGGCTATTCCTGGGGGCGCTCCAGGTACCAAAAACGAGGTCTCTGTGAGAGACACACGGGGGCCCCACAGGAGAGCCCTGGGGGAACTAGAAACAATCTCTAAAAGCAGTTTCCAGGCTCCTGCAGGGCAGGGACAGCGTGGGGAGTCCCTGCCCCCAGCTCTGGGCCTGGGCAGCCAAACGCTCTCACTCCACGGGACTGGCTGAAGCAGCTGTGGTTGGAGACATCCCAAGAAACCGAGAAAAAACGACGGTCTCCATCCAAGGCTCATAACCTGCCCACTGTCTCCAGGGCATGAGCATCTTGCAAAGTGAGTCGAAGTGAGTCGAACCAGTAGAAACCTCAGAACTGACTCCCAGAGACAACAGCTACTGAAATCATGAGACGATTAGAGGACAACGGTGCTCCCTGTGTTTTAAATGGAAAAAAAAAAGGAATTGGAAATATCTTCAGGGAACAGGAAACCACAAAATTTTCAACACATGAGGAACATTTACAAAATTGGCAAAATTTGACCATATGCTGAGCCGTAAAAAGTCTCCACAAGTTTCAAAGAACCACGATCACACAGATAATGAGGCAGTGTGGGGCTTAAGCTGAGAATTAAGCAGAGGGACAACTGAGAATCACCTGTATCTGGATGAGCTCCAAGGTCAACAACAAGACAGGGTGTTCCTGCAGCCAGTGAGTGTGCTTTTAGGATACATCTGATATACTTGGGTGTTTTGAAAACAGGGAGTTTTAGTTGCCAGTAATTAGTGGGTTATCTATAGCCTCAGTCATACAATCACTTTCCAGGGATGTCAGTCCTGAGAAGATTCACTTATGTCTGTTAATCTTGCTCTGGAGATATTCGTAGGGAGTTAATCCGGAAGAAGAGAAAAGATTTGAACACAATGATGAATTTCCTTGTTTCTAGTTTTACTGCCGACGGGGCAATGTGCCTGCAGTGACCTCCAGGAGCAGGTCACCTGCCATGTTCACATGGGGTGCTGCTGCTGCTGCTGCCGCCAGGTTGCTTCAGTCGTGTCCGACTCCTAGTCACCCCTGGACTGCAGCCTACCAGGCTCCTCCGTCCACGGGATTTTCCAGGCAAGAGTACTGGAGTGGGGTGCCANTGATGTTCTTTTCTGTCCAAGACCCGATCCACAACACCATTTTGCATTCTGTGAACTTGGAAATGGCAGCCCACTCCAGTGTTCTTGCCTAGAGAATCCCAGGGACGGGGGAGCCTGGTGGGCTGCCGTCTATGGGGTAGCACAGAGTCGGACACGACTGAAGCGACTTAGCAGCAGCAGCAGCAGCACTTTTAAGTAGTGAATTTTTATGTGGTTCTAGATTTGAATGTTTAAAATTAAAAGTCTCTGCCTATGTTCTGCAGAAAATAAATACCGGGGCTTTTTTGATTTGCTCATTCACATGATAGCTGTGTGTTTGGCTCAGCCTTAATCAGTGTTTTGGTCCAACACTGACTTGAAAATTGAGTTTATCAGTAAGGCCTTGAGATGCACCGACGGTGCCACAGCTACATGAAGCCCTTGCGCACGGCTGGTTGTGATGAGCACACAGGGTCGAGCATCCGCGACACAATGTGTTTTGATTGAGCCTTACTGTTTGTGAGTCTTTCCTTGTGCTCGGTGACCACAGTGGACTCTTCTGTCCCTCTGCCTTTCCACAAGGGCAGTGTGAGCAACAGACTCCGTCCTTATTTTGCAGGGATCTCAAATTGCCTCAGACGTACTCCCTTTTGGAGCGAAATTGGCTCACAGACGTCTGTTCTGAGAACTACAGAGGTGCCCCCAGTGGCCTCTGGTGACTGGGGTCAGGGGGGGCCTTGATGGGGACACCGGGCACCCCTGTCCAGTCAGGGCTGCTGCTCCTCCGGCCTGAGGCAGCTGAAAGCGTAGAGAGCATCTTAAGCGCACTGAGGGGCTGACTCAGGCTCAGCAGCTTCAAAGCTGCGAAGCTGCGGTCGAAGCAGCAGAGTCCCGAGCCAGCACAGAGGGGGCTATTCCTGGGGGCGCTCCAGGTACCAAAAACGAGGTCTCTGTGAGAGACACACGGGGGCCCCACAGGAGAGCCCTGGGGGAACTAGAAACAATCTCTAAAAGCAGTTTCCAGGCTCCTGCAGGGCAGGGACAGCGTGGGGAGTCCCTGCCCCCAGCTCTGGGCCTGGGCAGCCAAACGCTCTCACTCCACGGGACTGGCTGAAGCAGCTGTGGTTGGAGACATCCCAAGAAACCGAGAAAAAACGACGGTCTCCATCCAAGGCTCATAACCTGCCCACTGTCTCCAGGGCATGAGCATCTTGCAAAGTGAGTCGAAGTGAGTCGAACCAGTAGAAACCTCAGAACTGACTCCCAGAGACAACAGCTACTGAAATCATGAGACGATTAGAGGACAACGGTGCTCCCTGTGTTTTAAATGGAAAAAAAAAAGGAATTGGAAATATCTTCAGGGAACAGGAAACCACAAAATTTTCAACACATGAGGAACATTTACAAAATTGGCAAAATTTGACCATATGCTGAGCCGTAAAAAGTCTCCACAAGTTTCAAAGAACCACGATCACACAGATAATGAGGCAGTGTGGGGCTTAAGCTGAGAATTAAGCAGAGGGACAACTGAGAATCACCTGTATCTGGATGAGCTCCAAGGTCAACAACAAGACAGGGTGTTCCTGCAGCCAGTGAGTGTGCTTTTAGGATACATCTGATATACTTGGGTGTTTTGAAAACAGGGAGTTTTAGTTGCCAGTAATTAGTGGGTTATCTATAGCCTCAGTCATACAATCACTTTCCAGGGATGTCAGTCCTGAGAAGATTCACTTATGTCTGTTAATCTTGCTCTGGAGATATTCGTAGGGAGTTAATCCGGAAGAAGAGAAAAGATTTGAACACAATGATGAATTTCCTTGTTTCTAGTTTTACTGCCGACGGGGCAATGTGCCTGCAGTGACCTCCAGGAGCAGGTCACCTGCCATGTTCACATGGGGTGCTGCTGCTGCTGCTGCCGCCAGGTTGCTTCAGTCGTGTCCGACTCCTAGTCACCCCTGGACTGCAGCCTACCAGGCTCCTCCGTCCACGGGATTTTCCAGGCAAGAGTACTGGAGTGGGGTGCCATTGCCTTCTCCTCACATGGGGTGTAGAGACTGGAAATGGGCTATACGAAGGGTCCTGGCCTCTGTGTGGAAGGAGGAGGTCGGGGGGCACTCACTGCCCCGTCCGTGTGCCTGTGTGACCCTCACTGTGGAGGCAGCTGGCCTTGCATGTTGTTAGGTGACCAAGCAGAGGTCGTGTCTTGGCCCTGTGTGCGGGGCTGGTGAGGAGGTGGGGCCTTCTTGCTGGCCAAGTTAGCAAAAGTAGTTACCTGTGTGGTTTCTCTGCTTTTAGACTCTGCCCTACTGTCCTCACTTCACTAAAATAAGCGGATGAGTTCCTGAAGCTTGTTTCTTCCAGGACAAAATTGAACATAAATGTCAGAAAGTGTCTTAGAGTCACCTTGTCCTGGGTCCAGAGGCACACTCGAGCTACTTAACTTTTAAAAATGAAAGGGATGCTGTGAAGACGGCCCCAGACGCAATGGATAGCAATAACACGTGTTTCAGCCTCACAGGGCAGGCCTGGCTGGAGTGGAGACAGAGCTGGGTCCGGGAGCTTTGACCCTGGGTCAGGGATGTTTCCCTCTGCCTAGGCCTCAGCGTCTGCTGTGCCTTGGTGAAATAACCTACCTTCTGCAGACATCACAGTAGGCATCTTGGTGTCAGGGACACACAAGGCAGCCAGGTTTGACCGGGTCTTCAGCTGAAGGTGAGCTGCTGCGTGCCTTGAGGTCATGGGGTACAGGTGAAGCGGTTTCCCTCTGCGGCATCACCGACTGGGGAGGGGAGGGCCGGGCCAGGCTAGGGGGAGCCGTGGTGTCCTACCTCCTTCGCCTGTTCACCGGCTCCCACCAGCGGTGTCCTTTGCTATGTGAGCTTCTAGGACCCTTTCGGTCAGCTTTCCAATCTTGAGCCTTTATGGAGACCTTACCAATTAAAATTTCTGACCTCTTACTCGCTGGTTGCCAAACCCGAACATCCCGGCCCACCCCGACCTCGTCTCGCTTCTGCCTCGTCTGCCTCTCTCCCACTGGCCTCTCTGCAGGAGAAATGCAGATTTGCCCAGAAGCCAAAAAGCTGAAGTCCAGAGCCTCCACTGCACCCAAGGCCTTGGGAAGACGCGAGTGGTCTCGTCTTCATAACCCTACCCTTTTTCTTCTCGATAGACGGTCCCCTCCCCCGGCGTCTGGTCGCACCTCCTCCAGGACCTGCTGCCACTTCTGCCTCTTCCTTCTCTGCAGCTCCTCCCCGATCCTGCGTTCCCTGCTGGATGGACGTCTCCAGGGGGTGGTCGCTGGGTCACCAGAGGGTGTGAGGCTGAGATGGCAGGACCCCAGGAGCCTTCCACACTCAACCAGACAGACTCTACCTGGGCATATTTAATACTTGATTTTGCGTTTTTGTGTGAAGAAACCTTCCTGGAACTCAGAGAAACTATGAAAAGCAAAGTAATCCATGGCTGGAATCCTAAATGGTAAAGCTAATAACTAACACACAGGATGTGATCCTTTGCCCTTGAGCATGGAATAGCAATTTGCTGTGAAACCTAATTTTAAAAGATGTCAGTGAATTGGGCAATGAGTCAGCACAATTCTTACCAATTCAGTGGAGCAACACTGAGGTGAACCATGCAGGTGCGTAGAGAGCGTGGCCGCAGATGCTGCTTCCTCTCTTCACACTGGGTTTAGGGGTCTGCCTGTCAGTGAGCCCAGAGGACTGTCACTCTTGCTTCAGAGCATCCTCACAGAGCTGAGCTGACATGACCTTGGAGCAGACAGCGACACTAAAAAATAGAAGATTAAAGGTCGAATTACTGTCCTCAGAAACATTTCAGAAAACAGTGCATAGCCATCATGTAAGAACAGGATGCTATCTTCTAACAGGCAGAGAACAGGACAGAAATTAAAATATGGGTGTGCTGAACTTGAGTCCCACGAAGAGCTGTCGGCCAGGACGGAGCTCAAATGTGGAGATGGGGAGACCCTCGAGAAGGGCTGGCGGTGGTCTGTGGTCAGCTCGGGAGTGAAGTGTCTGAAAACTCGGGTTTCAGAGAGACAGAAGGAGGAGCAACCACAGTGCGTAACAGGAAAACTTCCTGAGCGGCTCAGGGACTGACCCCACGAGGCTGAGGACGCTGGAAGTGTGACCAGCAACCCACTGCCCTTAAGTAAGTTCAACTCACTTTCTAAAAAAGACTGTCGGGTTGAATCACAAAGCTGGTTCCGGCCTACATCAGAGGGAGTCAGAGCGTGTGTGGTGGGAGCGCTGGCAGAGCCACGCCAGACAGACGATCCGGAAGAGAACACGCACGGGGGGGGGGGGGGGGGGGGCCCCTCCC
>SJYA01003581.1:453312-485150 GCA_006410615.1 Neotragus moschatus | reverse complement strand
AAAAAAAAAAAAAAGGCAAAGATGTTACTTTGCCAACAAAGGTCCACCTAGTCAAACCTCTGGTTTTTCCAGTGGTCGTGTATGGATGTGAGAGTTAGACTATAAGCTGGACTATAAGAAAGCTGAGCAACAAAGAACTGATGCTTTTGAAGTGTGGTGTTGGAGAAGACTCTTGAGAATCCTTTGGACTGCAAGGAGATCAAACCAGCCCACCGGAAAGGAAATCAGTCCTGAATATTCATTGGAAGGACTGATGCTGAAGCTGAAACTCTAATACCTTGGGCACCTGATGCAAAGAACTGACTCATCAGAAAAGACCCTGATGCTGGGAAAAACTGAAGGTTGGAGGAGAAGGAGATGAAAGAGGATGAGATGGTTAGATGGCACCACCAACTTGATGGAAATGAGTTTAAGTAAGCTCTGGGAGTTGGTGAAGGTAGGGGAAGTCTGGCGTGCTGCAGTCCATGGGATTGCAAAGAGTCAGACACGACTGAGTGACTGAACTGAACTGAACTGCTCCTTGGAAGAAAAGCTATGACCAATCTAGGTAGCATATTAAAAAGCAGAGACATTACTTCACCAACAAAGGTCTGTCTAGTCAAAGTTATGGTTTTTCCAACAGTCATGTATGGGTGTGAGAGCTGGACCATAAAGAAGGCTGAGTGCCAAAGAATTGATGCTTTTGAACTATGGTGTTGGAGAAGACTCTTGAGAGTCACTTGGACTGCAAGGAGATCCAAACAGTCCATCCTAAAGGAAATCAATCCTGAATATTCATTGGAAGGACTGATGATGAAGTTGAAGCTCCAAGATGCTGGCCCCCTGATGTGAAGAGCTGACTCATTAGAAAAGACCCTGATGCTGGGAAAGATTGAAGGCGGGAGGAGAAGGGGACGACAGAGGATGAGATGGNCAAACAGTCCATCCTAAAGGAAATCAATCCTGAATATTCATTGGAAGGACTGATGATGAAGTTGAAGCTCCAAGATGCTGGCCCCCTGATGTGAAGAGCTGACTCATTAGAAAAGACCCTGATGCTGGGAAAGATTGAAGGCGGGAGGAGAAGGGGACGACAGAGGATGAGATGGTTGGATGGCATCACCGACTCGATGGACAAGAGTTTGAGCAACCTCTGGGAGATGGTGAAGGACGGGGAAGCCTGGTGTGCTGCAGTCCATGGGCTTGCAAAGAGTTGGACATGACTGAGCAACTGAACGACAAATTATGTTCCCAATTTTTTTCATGTGATGGTGGAAGGAACTATTATAGTCATTCAAAAGTACCAGCTGAGCTTTTACTATGCTCCAGACACCGTTATGAGCAGAGCAGCAAACCCCATTGTTAAAGATGGAAAGTCACTCCCTGACTCACTGATTACCCCTTATGGAAAAAGATTATCTTAAAAATTCCCCCAAAATATTGCCTTTTCTCAAACATAAGCACACTTGCTTTCACTAGGCAACAGCATATACAAGACAGTGTGTTCCATCTTTCCCTTTTCGCCTTGACTGCCAGGAGACTCAGAGCTGAGCTGTGTCCATTGCAGTGGCTGCTTTCACTGCACAAGTTAGAAACAACCATTTCCTCTTCGGTCCATTTCTGATGCCCTTTTAACTACGCATTGTATGTTGGCCGTTCATTTTATGACACTTCAAATCCTTTGAAAGCAGACTGAGCAGATATGAAAATAAATTAATTATGCTATTTTGTGTGTGTGCTGTGTGAGTCACTCAGCCGTGTCTGATTCTTTATGACCCCCTGGACTGTGGCCCGCCAGCCTCCTCTGTCCATGGGATTCTCCAGGCAGGAATACTAGAGTGAGTAGCCATTCCCTTCTCCAGAGGATCTTCCTGACCCGAGGATCGAACCCAGGTCTCCTGCCTTGCAGGCAGATTCTTTGCCATCTGAGCTACAGGGAAGATCCACAATGCTCTTTTAGCCATACACAAAAATCCATTTGTTGATAGATTGGTGCTTCTCAATAAATATTTTGGTTGGGTGCAATAGAGGATTCTATGGGAGAGGGAACATGGTAACAGTGAGTTATAAACAAGAGAGAGTACAGGTGTTTTCTGCGAGTCATCACTTTCCCTTTGATCTCTCTCTGTCTTCTTGTCTCTTACAATCACAGGCATAAGGGAACAGATTCTAGTTTAGGAAAGAAGGATCGATCCCTTTGAGCAGAACACAGATCTGAGGAGGCATGGTACTTGCATGGTCTGTGGGGGTGAGTGTTCTCAGAGCAGGAGTCAAGAAAGGATGCTGTAAGCATCTCGTGCTTCTTGGAGGGAAAGCGAGGTGCTCAACAACATGTGGCCCCACTGATGTGGGAACCCCTGCGTCTCTGTAACTTATTTTTGACTCTCTGAGCACATGTGTCTCAGAGCACACGTATCTTCTCAGACCCTCTGGTGAACTGCCAACTCCTTGCTCCTCTGATCTGATTAAAGTGATGTCATCAATATGGCAAGCCAAACTGATGCTCTGCAGCCTGTCCAGATCTGTGTGGGCTGTGTTACAATAGAGAGCAGGAGAGCCTGAGGGTACGGAGACGTTCCGGGGTGCGCTAGAGTCTGTGCCATGTGGTGTAGCCTGCTTCTGATTCTCTCCCTTGTTTGGGGTCAGAAGAGGGCGTCCCCAGCTCTGTGGCCACACACCATAGCTCAGAGGTCTGGCAGCTGCAACCACATGGGGTGACCGTATGCTAGAGACTTTGGTGGTTCAGCATCATCGTCCGGAACCTGTCCGACTTCAAACATGGGACCGTGAGCTAAACGATCCATCAGGTCTTCTCCACGTCTCGATCTCCGTGTTCCCTCCAGCATGTGTCACCATTTTTGATGTCCCATCTTGGCCTTCCTCGCTGGGATGGCTCTTACCCAGAACAACAAGGAGCCAAGGTGAGTGCTCTGACAACCATCACAAACATCCCTACCAGTCCCTCACCTGTGGTGTTGGGAAATGATCGCCGGGGGGGCTCACTGCAAGCTGCTCCTGCCCCAAGCTCCATGTTTTCCTGGACCTCCCAGGTTTCAGTCTAATAGGGGCATGACAACCCTTCAACTCAGAACCCAGCTCAGCAGCTCTTCTGGTGTCTAGGTGTTTCCCTCTTCAAGTGGAATTACCTGCATAAATGGCCACAGGCCCCTCTGGGGGAGGCCCGGGGGAGGTAGTCCTCTTCTCCAGTTGGCAGTCTCTGGGATGAGAACTGGCTCATGCCTGGAAACGGGGTCAGGGCTGTGACATTCCACTGCAGCAACTTTCTTGGGCCCCCGAGCCCTGTCTTCTGCTTTCTTTGGCTGCACACGCTGAGCGCTCCTGCTGGCTGGCTTCCTCCTGCCCCGATGCCCTGTTAGCGCTCCTGCTGGCTGGCTTCCTCCTGCCCCGATGCCCTGTTAGCGCTCCTGCTGGCTGGCTTCCTCCTGCCCCGAAGCCCTGTTCGAGTGACCACCACTAGCTTCTCCAACCCAGCGCGTCAGGGCTGCCACTGCAGTCTTCCCGCACAGTAACTGCTCCCGGTTGCTCCTAAAGTTAACGTCACCATCTGGCCTCTATCATGTCACCGCCTCGTCATGCTCACCGTGAGCCCAGTGCTCCCTGTAATGAAGTCTCCGCCCTCCACCCAGTCCTGCACAGCCAGCACATCCCTCATCGCGTTTGGAAATGGAGCATCTCCTGGGCTTTCCTAGGCACTGACTAGGTTTCCTGGGCTCCTGGAGCTTATTTCTTCTGTTCCACGGCTCTGAGCACCGGGATGCTGTCCTCAGCTGTCTGCCACAACCATTGGGCATTTCCACTTCAATTCATGTGGGATGCTGCTTTTTACAAGCTTCCAAAGGCCCTACAGGGGATCTGGAGTCCCGGCCAGGGTGCTGAATCCTGTTCAATGACGCTGTGTCAGGGGACTCTAACCTGGTCCCCCGTGACGGCAGTCCTCTCCTGGGTCCACCTCCTGATTTTGCTCCCCCGGTCCCTTCAGCACATTTCCCATGTTTGCAGATCCAGCACTTTCCCAGCTGGGAGATGCTGCTGTGCTGGGGAGTGGAGATGGACGCAGTGCACCGGCATCCTCCCACAATGCACAGGGGCGCATTTGCCTGTGACAGGGGAAGGGGCATACCTCTTCAAGTGCAGAAGACTTAGGAAGGCTGGGATTCAAGGTTCTGAGTGCCTTAATCCAGAAGCCGTTGGGTCACAGCAACCTTCCTGGGGTTGGGCCTGCAGGTGGCCCTGGAGCCTTGTGACTTTTGTGATTAAGTCCTCACTCTGATCCACAGCTTTTTTTTTCTCTGGTTGTAGGAGAGTTACATGGTGACAAAGAAACCTTTTTGTCACATTTTCCTTAAATGGGTGATCTTCTCATTGCCTCACCCTCAGCAAGAACCCTCTGGTTCCAAAGCCAGGTGACTCCTGCTTTTCCCAGCCTCCCTAGTGCCTGAAACGCTGCACTGCACTGTGCCCCCATGCTCAGCTTGGATGCAGTCACTGGCAGGCAGGGGGCTCCCAGCTCTCAAACCCCATCACAGAGGCCGCTCCTAGAACAGTCCTGCCCCCAGCTGTCTTATGCTGGTTTCTCTGGAAACAGACTGCGAAGCAGAGATGGAGTGTGTAGGCCTTTTTTGGAAGTGTTCTCAGAAGGGGAGTCCTGAGCGGGAGTGACGGAAGGAAAACTGCCCTGGGGAGCAGCTGGTCAACAAGGCATCTGCTCCCAGGACTCAAGCAGATCCTCTGAGAAACTTGGGAGCTGAGGGTGCTTTCCAGTTCCCCAGATGGAGGCAGAGCCCTCCCAGTTCAGATCAAAGGAAGGCTGGCTTACTGCAGGAGCCCCCAAGGTCTGGAGTAGGGTGCAGCAGCTCTCACTGGGGCCTGGACCAAGGAGGGGCTGCTGCCCTAACCTTCCTGTTAAACCCCAGTAAACACCTCCGGTGCTGGTCTTCAGCAGATAAACTCCAGGAGATGACTGAGGACCTGGAAGGAGGCTCAAGTAGTCTGGGTAAAGAGGATCATTAACTATTCCCAACACACACCCTAACACATTTCTTTAAGGACACGAGGAAAAGTAGCAAAGAGAACAGGCCTCTCTCTTTATTGTGCTTGTATTCTGGGGTGTGTGTGTGTGTGTGTGTGTGTGTGTGTGTGNCTTTTTTTGCTCACTTGTGGCGGGTGTTCCGGCCTTCTCCGCAGGGCCTTTCCCTCTTGGCCGGCGTCTTTCCCAACAGGCAGGCCTTCCCGGCAGGAGTGAAGAGGAGGGGCAGGCCGAGCCCCGAGTAGAGACTTCTAAGTCTTTTTTACCTGCACCCGATCCAGTGTGATTGGTAACAATTTAGGTCTGTTTGTTCCGAAACCACTCCTGCCGGCTGAACTGGCTTTGCTGCGGCTAGCTGGGTTAGGACCCCCAGCTTGGTGAATATGAGAATGTCAGTTTCCTGAAGTAGAGTTTCTGCGGCCAGAAGGGGCTGATGGCTGTGGGTGTTGGCCCGAGCACACAGAGCTCTTCAGCCCCCTCGTGCTGGAGGCCAGTCTGGATTTAGTCCAGAGTTAGTATCAGGGGGCCTGAAAGTGGTCAAGGCGCCCTTTTGGACAGAAGGTATCAGAACATCTGGGAAGTTTCTGCGTGTCTGATCTGGGACGTGTTAGAGTTCTGAGTCAGGGGTGGGGTGGCTTGGTGGGCAGTGTGTGGAGGTCAGTGTAAGGGAGCTGGCCTTTCAGGGTCATTCCCAGGCAGCAGCGGGAACTTTCAAGTTGGACTGATGTAATCACAAGGACTGGTTGCGGGAAAATTAGTTTTCAGAATCTCTTTTCCCTGCATGTGGTGCTCGGAGGTCGTCTTGGGGTGATTCTGGATCCCCTGGACTGACCTTTAGGTGCAGGCGGCCCACGGGTGGGGTGGCTTCGCCTCCCTGGCTGCCCCATGGCAGCTGGGCGCCACCTTCACAAAGGCCTGTGGAGTGGTAGACCGGGCATTTCTCAGGCTTGCCTTCCAAGGTTTCCGCCTGAGTGGTAAATGAGACACACTCGTGTGACGCTCACGCGCATGGGAGTGGAAGCACACGGGGTGTTCAGGCCTCGGGGGGCGATGAGCGAGACTGGAGGGGTCTGCCTGCTCCTCCTGCTTCCCCGGCACGGGCTCCCAGATGCACACACAGCCGTGCGCAGGCCTGGGCACGGCGCGCCTGCACACAGCATGCTTCCCACACCTGGAGAGCTCAGGAAAGACAGAAGCTGTGCACAGGTTTCTAAGGACAGAGGCCCCCGTGGGACGGGAGCAGTGCCGGCTTCTCTCGTCAAGACTGTGCAGTTAGCACAGTCTCTGTTCCAAGGCCTGGCTTGTCGCGGTGCCCCGGGGGTGGGGGCAGGGCGCTCTCCACCACCCGTCTGCCGCTCGTTGGCCACTGCTCCTGCTCTCAGCAGCAGACGACGGCGCTGTCTCGTCCCGGAGGCGTCTGAGGCTCCTTGCAGAGCAGAGGCGGGAGGGCGGCAGGCAGGATGCTGTTTGTGGGTCCCCCTTAGTGTTTCCAAGGTGCGAACCTCCTCAGGTAAAGCAGGGCCCTGGATGGGGGGCCTGCTCGGGGCCCGGCTGTGGTCCCGCACTTTGGTCTCTTCCTCCTCAGGGTCCCTCGTCACCTAGGGGTCCTCATAGCGAGGGCGCAGGGTGGGGGAAAGAAGGGGAGCGGCCGTGGAGAACACCAGTCGCAGGTGAGGCTCTCGACGGGGACGCCATGAGGGAGCATCTTCTGGGAGGTCCCCTGCCTGGGGCGTCTCCTGGCTCCGGGAGCTGAATGACTCAGACGGCACCCCAGGAGCTGGGCGGAACCAGCAGGAGGCCCACTTGTTCCTGCCTCAAGAGCAGACATCTAGGGTGGGCGTCAGCCTCCCCGTGGTGCTCTGAGGGACCGCTGCAGGCTCCTGGTCCCCACGAGTGCCTGGGCCAGTGTGTCCAGACCTGCTTTCCTTCAGAGCCCAGTTCTAGCCAGGGACACCCCGTGGGGGCAGGTGGCTATGCTCAGGGACTTTTTGTTTGTCACGCTGGTAGACCCGATGGGTGGAGACCCTCCCCTGCAGCTCAGCGCCTAACCGTGCACGGGCGTGTCCAGGAGAGGCGGCTGCGGTGGACCCCCATGAATACCTGGTGGGTCCTTCACACTCTCCGCCTCACCTCAGGAGTCTGGGGGCAAGGAGCAGCTGGGTCCCGTGCTTGCCTGATGGAGAGATGCCCACAGCTGGACCAGCAGGTGCTGCGTGAAGGCTCAGGGTGTGGGTGAGAAGGGCAGGACCCCGGGGCAAGGGACCCTGCGGCCAGGCAGCTGGGGCCGCCTCTGCTCTGTATCCTGTGGCAAGTTGTGACCACTGTGCGCCTCGGCTTTCGTGTCTAAAATGAGGGCACTGAAGGCTGTTTCACAGGATCGTTACAGGGCTGGGCATAGCTGTCCTCTTCCCCCCCCCTCCCTTCACTGGGAGGGCTCAGAAGGGTTCACACCTGCTGCAGTCACAGCGTTGTCCTTGAGCCAAAGGTACTTTTGTGAGCAGTAGATCCAGGGCTGGGCTGCGGATTCTGGGGGCAGATGTGGCCGTGTTGGGAGGGCCGGGCTTGTGTCCGCACAGGGATCTGGCCACACCTCTCTGGCCACGAGGCCCGAGCGGCATCACCACCCCCGCGAGGGAACCCCAGGGTGCCATCATCTCTGGAGCACGGGTGCGTCTGTGGGCGGCCGACTGTGACTTCAAGGCGAAGCGCCCACCGAGCACAAGCTCACAGTCGGTGCAGACCTGCAGGAGCAGATGCCGCGGCGTCGCCAGGAGGAGGTTTCCCAAGGCGGCAGCGGCCAGAGGAAGCGGGATCAGCTTCTGACTTCCGAGCGTGTCCCGGGGCCCTTGGTGTGGTCGGAAGGCTCACCCGAGGCTGTGTGTGTCTGGAGAGAAGCAGGAAGAACAGTCCCCATTAGGGACTCAGGTGGCAGCTGGCATTGTGGATCATGTGTTGGATTCTGTGACTTTTTTCTGGATCATTCTGTGGTTTTCTCTCTGTGGCTCGATGTCCTCCTGACGAGAAGTGGGCGTTAATGACTTGGTTAGATATTTTGTAAACCTGGGGTGCTGTCTGCAGTCTCTGCAGCCCCCGCTGGGTGGGGACGGCAGCCCCTGTGCCGACTTTGCCTGGAGATGCTGGGGCGCCACCCAGTCTCTTGTCTTGCACTGGGACAAAGTGTGAACGTCACCCACCAGCGAAGGGAGCCCTCGGTGGGCCGGGGCGTTTTGCTGTATCTGAACCCCTGCAATCACGGCCTCTCCACGGGCCAGGCTGCTCTCTGCATGTGGACACCAGCCGAGGGGGCATCTAGCTTCAGTCTCCGATCCTCGGGGAGTGGGGATCACTCACAGATGACTTCAAGGGGTCTATGTCTCTTGCACATGGAAATGGGGCTACTGAAGAATCAACGCCAGACAGGGTTGGAGGACATGTTCAACCCACTCTCAGGCTCATTCTAGAAACTTGCCCCAACTTTATTAATGGATAAGAGCAAACAAAGGCTAGTGAAGAGTGAAGAAAAACAAGTTGCTTTGATAAATACAATCAAACGTATAATAAGGTTCCACTCATTTGGCCCATGAAGTTTGAAGACCATTGAAGGCATTTTTCAAAGGTGGGCTGAGGCCCTGGCCCTAGCAGTTTTGTGGTCCTTCCCCGAGGGCCCAAAGTGTGGTTAGAGGCCACTTTGGAAGGACCGTATCACGAATGTACTTGAAGTGCCAAGTCTTTTTATGGTGCTGCTGGGAGGCCAGTCCTGCGTGCGGGCGTGGGGGTGGGCTGTACAGCCACATCTTTCCTGGAGACACTAGCGCCCTGGAATTTTCCCCAAGCACGTTGGTGGCATCCACAATGTTCTGTAGTTCTAGCTGTTCCGCCTGGAGCAGCTGTAAGTGGGGACAATGTCAGCCTCATGTCCTTGGGCCCACACGCCTTGAGGTTGAGAGTCAGTGAGGAGCCCTGTGCAGATGGGCTGAGCTCTGAGAGAGTTGTTGAGACAGAAGTGGCCGCGAACGGGCTGCGAGGCCCTGGTCCGGGGTCTGGGCTAATGGGAGGAGCCCGTGATAAGCGGAGTGGGGCAGTGGACCGAAAGCAAGGTGGCGGCACCAGAGCACCTGCTGCCTACCGAGACCCTGGCACTGCTGCCCACCGAGGCCCCGGCGCCGCAGAGCGCCCGCTGCCCACCGAGACCTCAGCGCTGGAGGTTTGGACCAAAGAGGAGCCGCCAGACGTCCTGCGGCCACTCGCAGAGTCACGAGTCCGGCTGGCCGTGGGCTCCACAGAGGTGTTCACTGGGAGAGCCCTGGGATTCTGACCCTGTCAGGCCTTGGGCACCACGCTCCGCATCTGGATCCGGGTCTGCCCTGACGTTCACGCAGCTGGAGCCTCCTTCCTGCAGCTCTGAAGGGAGTGGTGACCTGCCTGCTCGCTGCTGGTTGGTGTGCTGGACACCTCCCTCTGGGGGAGCGGACCTTCCCTGTGATAATTGTGGGACAAGGATTTTGTGGAAGGACTCTGACTTACACGGGACCTTTGCACTGAAAGGCTTTTGTTGTCACTGGGGGTCATGACACCCGCTGTGGACCCAGCCCCCGCGTGAGGCTGTGGATCCGGTGGGAGTGGACGCTCGGCAGGCACCCCTCCCCGAGGTTCCAGCCCCAGGAGAGCCACAGCGTGGTGGCCCTGTCAGACCCCGCGTTGGGAGGGCTGAGTGGGAGCAAGAGACCCAGGTTCCTGCAGGTGCCAGGAGCCAGCATCTCACAGGAGGCGTGTGCTGGCTTTCCCGACGAGGACACAGGGTGGCAGGGAGGTCTCTGGCCCCAGCCTGGACAGAGCAGCTGCCCGAGCTCTGACCTGGTGCTTGGGCTTCCCAAGAGGGTGAGGGTGGGGCCTCCAGGGACAGGAGTGGGGACCCTTCCGCGGGCAGCAACGGGCTGGGAGGTGGCACCACACGCGTGGGGAGGGGGCGTGGGACAAACCGCCAGGTCTGCCAGCCCCGCGGGGGGCGCGCAGGGTGCGCGCGGGCCGCAGGCTGCTGCTTCTCTTACCCTCATTTTTCCTGTCTCAGGAGATCTGGGTGGCCGTCCGCTGCTTCGGCAGCGTGCACCGTGCCAGCTTCCTGTGCTGGTAACTCAGGGATGGCCCCTCTGCCCTCTGCCTCCTCCTCCTCGACCCCTCTGCCCTCTGCCTCCTCCTCCCTGACCCCTCTGCCCTCTGCCTCCTCCTCCCCGACCCCTCTGCCCTCTGACCTCTGACTCCTCGGCCTTCATCCCTGTCTCCCTGCCTGGCCTGACCTCCAGCCTCTCTGATATTCTTGCCTGGTCCCCAGACCTCAGGGCCGCTCCTCCATCCCCAGCCCTGCGGCTGGAAGCACCCGCCTTTCTCAGAAGCGGTGGTGGGCGTTAGGCAGGGGTCTTCTATGGATGCAGGTCATTTTGATTCATGAAAAGTGGTGAATTGGGCCGTGGCTGATTAACAAGCAAGCAGGCTAGGCCAGCCAAGGGCTCAGATTTTGGAGCGTCGGGGTGGGGGTGGGGGGTGAGGGGTGGTGGCGCTCGGGCCCGGATGGCGCGTGGCTGGAGGAGTTTCCATGGAGCACAGAGCCCCGGGCTTTGCTCGGGAGCAGCCCACTGTGAGCAGGCAGTGGGCGGTTTAATTCAGATAAGCGTAAATTACAGAGTAAACGTGGAGCAATCGGTTCACTAGGTGTTGTGGCATTTAAACCGGGAAAGACTCTGTAGGAGGTGAAGGGCTGTGTGCCCGCTGTCTGTGGCGCGTGGCGTCCCCGGGGGTGGGCAGGCTGTGTGTGGGAGCGTGCCCTGACAGTGTGGTCCCCTCGGGCGGACGAGGGGTGGGACTGTCGGCTTGCGAATGTGTCACCGTTAGTGGACAGACGTGGTCGACTCTAAAATGTTGGGTAGATATGCCTAGGTTCCTAACTTAGTATCGCAGAGGATGTGGAGCAGATCAGAACATGTGTGAGCACCTAAATCACAATAGAGATGCACTGGTTCCCTGGAGAATGTGGCGGTGCCTTCTTTGGCCGTGTGGCTTGAAACGAGTCACATCCTAACTCTAACCATAATGGACAGATTCCGGGTGGATTGTGAGGCTGCTGTGGGTCCAGGGGCGACACGGCCGTCCTCCACGGAGCGTGTGCCTGCTCCACGTGGGCGCAGGGCCAAGGACGGCCCCCGCAGCCCGCCCCCGCCTCCGAGCTGCCGGGTGAGAGGAGCGTTTTGGAAACTGCTGTGCGTAACCTGCGGAGTGCCGGAGGACTTCTAAGCTGTCAGTGAGCTAAACCAGCAGCAGATCTGATTATGTGAGAGCACGGATCTCCGTCTGAGTGACGGCGGCCGCGTGCTCACTGCCGGGGCTCAGCCACGCGGCCCTCTGGCCTGGAACCTGCTCTCGCCCTTGGCTGCACTTTCTGGGAACGCGTGAAGAAGAAGCCAAAGGCAGAACGTTCCTGTTTCCTCCTGCCCTAAAGCTGCCACGAAGACTCAGACCCAGTGGCTGGCGTGGGCTTGGCTTGTGGTTCTCTGCAGGCAGCAGATTGCAGGCTGTCTCAGCGGGTGGGTCGCTGGAGTGGGCTCGGCACTCCTGGAGGTCGCCGGCATCCCCGACGGCCAGGGTCCAGGGAGGCGCTTCTGCGGGGCTCGCAGCCTGTGCTGGGTGGGGGCAGCAGGTGGACCGCGGTGCTCTGCCGCTGCACTGCAGGGGCTCCGGGCCCGTCTTGGCTGCACATGGCAGGAGCTCATCCCCAGGGCTGGGTCCGTGAGCCCAGCTTCCGTCAGAGAAGTGAGGTCTTTGGGACAGACCTGCTGGGCCTGGATCCTGGGATTCTCCGTGCTGGTTGGCGCCTGCAGGCCTCTCCGACCCTCATACTCTGATGGGACGAGAACCACCTGGAGGAGGCCTCAGTTCTGGACACGCCTCCACCCAGCACTCAGCCTGCGGCCCCACTGGTGCCCAGCGACAACACAGGGGCTGCTGCTGGGGCCTGGGGCCTGCTGCGCCTGCTGGCCCCCGCAGCTGTGGACATACTGATCGCTGAGCTCCAAGGGGCCCCAACTCGGCCCTTGCTCTGGGCAGGGCTGTTGACGCCTGAGGACCCGGAGCTGCACACACCTTCCGGGCAGCCAGCCCACGCCTTGCCCTCTGCTGTTTGCGTGTTGCTCGGGACCACTAATCATTCAGAGAGACCCTGCTTCCTGAACCAAAAGGGACGACAACGGGGCTTCTTGAGGGAGAGGCTGTGTCAGGCCTCCAGGGCGCTGCGTGGAGCCCTAAGGGCAAGAATGAGGGTGAGTCCCTGGCAGGCCCTGTCCCTGCTCCGGCTGGCACCTGTCTGTCCCCAGTGACTGGCAAACCTGCAGCCGGAGTGACTGGGCTCAGGACCCCCACTGCTGGAGGCCCGTCCCGGCACGGGAGCTCAGCACCCTGACCTGGAGGCCTGCCCTGCTGGCCGGGGAACCATCCTGATCTCGCTTCTGTGGCCTGCCGCGCCCAGGGGTGTGTGCTGCGCTCTTTCTCAGGGAACCTCCACCAGCCGGTGAGCAGCCGCTGTCAGAGGAATGGAGTCATGTCGGAAAGCCCTGACTTGGCAGCTGCTACCCAGAGGACGCTGAGTACCCGGCCTTCGACCTCCAGAGGAGGTGGACTCGGCCCGCATCTCAGACATGCAGCCTTCTGACCAAGAGGCACCTGCGATGTGGGCAGCGGCCCAGACGCCCCTTGGTCCAAATCTGTTTGGTGCCTCTGGGCCTCGGTTCCCCAGGAAGTGGGTGTTGGGAGACTGTGCCCAGAGAGGCCGCGAGGCGGGCTGTGGTGATCAGGTCATTTGACTCTGCAGGTCAGTGATGGGCCCTCCATCCCCCAAGGCACACGGGCCCCCTTCCCCCCCTGGGGGCACACACACACACACTCACCCCCTCCCCTCCCCCCAGGGGATACTGGTGCGTCTGGGACCCTGCTGCCGCCCTCCTGCCCAGGAGACCGTCGTGTGGACGAACCACGGCTGAGCGCACAGCCTGCAGCCCTGTAGTTCTGAAGCTTCCATCACTTCTTCCGTGAGCCCCTGGCGAGGTCCCGCCTCTCCCGCCCCGACCCATGTGTCTTCCAGCTGCTTCTCTTCCTGTGGCCTCAGGCACAGTGAAGCCTGTGTTCTGGAACGTTCCCTGGGGTGTCCCGCCTCCTCTGGCTCCAGCCAGCCTCCAGCCTCTCCTGGCCTGCCCCTCCTGTGCCTCTCGCCGCCTGCAGGGCGTCCCCTGGACACGCCTCCGGGGCACCCGCTGCCTCCCAGCCTGCCCCACCCCCCTGTCTCCAAGGAACTGCCCCCTGGTCTCCAGGTGCGAAGCCCCGGCTGCAGTCCAGCAGCCTCTTCCCGCCTTCAGGATGCCACCTTCCGCCTCCTGATTCCCTCTGCGAGGTAGTGCTGGCCGCGGGGTTCTGCTCACCTGAGAAAAGATGCTGGGTGAGCCCAGGCCCCCTGCAGGCCAGGCCCCCTGACCTCTGAGTGGGCCCATTAGTGCCAAGCATATTCCTTGCTCACCTGCTGAGAGGCGTCTGGCGTCTTGAACAGGGGGCGGGGGGAGCAGGCACCGTGGGCACAGCTGGCCTCCACAAAATGGCAGAGGCTTGAGGACCAGGGCTGTGGGCCTCAGGGGGTCTTCAGGGGCCCAGGTGAGGGCCATGCCTCGTCGCTGCAGGTCACTGAGAGAGCGTGGCGCTTGCCAGGGCTCCAGTCAGTGCTGCTCCCACAGAGCTGCCGCGGCTGGCGTGCGGCACACAGGCTCGCACAGGCCACGTGAGCCCGCTGGAGGCCACACGAGTGAACAGACCGGCTGCCCCGTGGCTGCCCTCCCTCCAGGAGACGCCCCGACTCAGAACTGGAGCTGCTGAGGACGCGGGGGCGGGGTGTGCTGAATGCAGAGGTGCGGGGTCTGGGCAGTGGCCCCTCCGGGCCAGGCTCAAAGGAACTCCGCGCCCTTAAATTATTTCCGAAACTTCGTGTTTTGCACCAGAAGTACCAGTGGAGGGTCTGAATTTATAAGAAAATGGTTTTTCTAGTCTTTTGTTAACAGCTAGGAACTTTTCTTTCTCAACTTCAAGCCACGACTGTTTTAGAGAAAGGTGTGGGAAATAAAGAAGGAAAATCAAGCGTAGCGCCAGAGCAGACACGGTGGGGCCATCTTTGGTTCGTTTCTGGAAAACAAACCTGGATCCTCCCTCTGCAGATGGAGGCCAGGTGCCCACCCCTGCTCGCTGAGCCTGGTGGGGCCCATGGCCACGGTGCCCTTGGCGACTTTCCCCAAAATCATATTTTCCAGATTCTCTTCCCTCCTGGAATCCAAAATATCACTAATGCCAACCTTTAGGAATGTCCACTTGGAAAGGTCAGAACTTGACGGCCACGTTCTCAGCTCCCTGTACCTTGTCGTCACGGTTCCGTTCGAATGGGGGTGCCAGCCTTGGCAGGGCGGGTGTGGGGAACCCAGTCCTGCCAAGGATGGGGAAGAGGGACAGGAGAGAGGCTGGGAGCGGCTTTAAGTCTCAAATAGATGGAACGGAATCAGGGCCTACAGTAAGAGCCTTTTGTAACAACTCGACAGCAGAGCGCACAGCCCGTCCGCCTCTCAGACTGGAAAGGTGCACGGCTCGACGACTCTGTTCTAGCAAGGGTCCGGGAAGGAGCGTTTCAAATGTGGTGGTCGGCTTGGCAGCGTGATAGATGTGTGTGAAAGTTACAGACTGTGGACCAGTGAACACACTTGAGCAGTGAAGATCAGACGGGACCTGCAGATGGGAGGGGGGGCCTTGAATCCTGACTGGCACCCAGTCAGACCACATGGGCACCCTGGGCAGAACAAAGTTGCCTGGACCCGGGTTGGGGAGGAAGGGGTGTGAGGGGTGATGTGCTTAGTTGCTCAGTTGTGTCTGACTCTTTGCGACCCCACGGGCTGTTGTCCACCAGACTTCTCTGTCCATGGGATACTGCAGGCAAGAATCCTGGAATGGGTTGCATGCCCTAATCCAGGGGCTCTCCCCAACCCGGGGATCGAACCCAGGTCTTCTACATCACAGGCACCTTCTTTACTGTCTGAGCCACCAGGGAAGCCCAGGGATACGGGACCGGGTACCCTATCCCTTCTCCGGGGCCTCTTCCCGACTCAGGAAAGGAACCGGGGTCTCCTGTGTGTCAGGGGGTTCTTTCCCGGCCGAGCCGCCAGGGAAGCCCATGAGGGCTGATAGTTGCACACAGCCTGTGAATGTGCTGGAAACACTGGATTGTTCATTTTAAACGGGTGAATTTTGTGGTCTGCTGACCCTATCTCAATAAATTTTCCTGTTGAAAAACAAAAACCAGAGCGTGCACGTACACCCTGTAGACCCCGCAGCTGTGAGATGGCTGTGGGGGGACAGCCGGCCGGGGGTGTCTCTCCTGGCTCTCCTGCGCCCCTCTCCTGGCTTTTCTGGGCCCGCTCCCTTGCCTGAGGCCCGGAAGGCATGTCTCGTGGACTGTTTTCTGCTTTACCTCACCTGTGCGCCGGCGCCTCCTGGCCCTGCCCGGAGGCTCAGGGCTCCGGGGTTGGCCTCCCTGCCCGGAGGCTCAGGGCCCCCGGGGTTGGCCTCCCTGCCCGAGGGGAGCTCAGACCCAGGAGCCTCATTCTTCCAGCAGTCCATGTTGCCTTCACCTCAGCTTGCTGCAGTAACACAGCGTCGTGTGGCGCCCCTGCCATCTCTTTGGTCTCCTTCTCCCTCTCAGCTACCTTGACTCTTTGCCCGACGCCCTTTCCTGATAACCTCCTGGAAATCCCCACGTAGTCAGTAATGCACAAAGGACTGGAGGGTTGAGAGTCTGTGGAGCCGAGCTGGGGGGGCCTTGACTTGGGGCGAAACTCCAACAATCTGCCTTCAGCTCCTGTTATAGCTGTCATGGTGTCTCACATAAGGGCATTCTCGACCCTATTGACTTCTTAAGTAGCTTCTGTAGCTTGTTTTCCAGAAGCTTCTTTTTGAGCTTCGTATGGGAAAAGTAATTGGGGGATTTGCAGTTTACAGATGTGTCCAGGCCTGTTGAAGCAGGCGATCATAGGACGCGGTTCCTGGGAGGATGCCCAGCTATTGCAGTCCCTGCTCCATCTTTGAGGGGCCCAGACGAGGCATGGGTGCTGGGAACGCCAGTGAGGGGTGTCACTTGCTGAGGCTGGTCCAGGCCGGCGTGTGAGCGGGGGCCCCAGTGTGACCCCACGCCTGTCAGGCGGGCCGGCTATGGGGCCCTGGGGCGGTGCTGTTGCCTGCTTAAGCATGTGCACCAACCCTCTCCCGTGTGCCCTGCCCCTGAGGGACCCTGAAGGGAGGGGCCGTGTGCCCTCACGCCCCCACACACCTGCGGGGCGCCTGGTGCCCAACAGCAGGTGCAGCTCCAGGTCCCATCATCCGGGCAGGCTTGTCAGGGGGCCACTCAGGTGTGTCCCCAGGCTGGGGACACAGCCGTAAATGCCCTCCTCTTTTCTGGTCTTAGCAGCCCTCAGAAATGCAGCATTGAGTGAAAAAGTATTTCCTAAACAGAGGCACAAAATTTCAGTTTCCAAGGGGTCAGAAATACCTGTTCACAGCGTTACGAGATAAAGGAGATGTGTGGTTTCTCTTTCCCTTGCCTTAACCGCACAGCTTTTATTTCAGGATCGAGTTGCTGTCCAAGAGCACTATTTTTATTTCTGGCTTAATTAGGAGAGCACAGAGAATAATTGCATATGCTTTTTTGCCGTTGGGGAAAGACGGGCGTCCAAGAGAAGGCAAAGTCTCCCAGCCTTTTGTGTGTCTCAGGTGCTGAGGATGTGGGATCCAGTTCAGACAGAAGATCTAAGTAATTCTGGGGGCCTTTTGTCCACGAAACCGCTCTGAGCGTGGCCTCCACCCAGCCGCTTTGTGCCTCTGGCTTGTCTCCCCCGGAGCCTCAGCGACACTTGTCTTTTGACCCCTCGGCCCCCTTGCCGGCAGCGCAGACAGAGGGCGCTCCGGGTGGGCAGGTGGTCTGCGGGCTCTTCTGGGAGTGGCTGCGTGAGGGGCAGCCAGGGTGGGGGGCCCTCTCCTGCCCCTGCTTTCCCGCTGGCCCGGAAGCTGGGGGCTCCTGCAGGTGTGGACTCACCGGGCCCAGGAGCTTGGAGGGTGCTGCCTGCCCCGCGAACTGTACTTGCAGGGGTGCCACGGACCTGTGCTCCAGATTGCCCTCCCTCAGCCCCACAGGACTGTTTATGCAGCCAGAGATGCCCAGCACTCAAGGTGACCCGTGCCTGGGCCCTGGGGGTGACAGAAGCTTCTGGGGTGGGAGGGGGCCTCAGGCAGGAGGGGACCCCCCGCATGGCCCAGCTCTTGTTTGCACTTGGGTGATGCTTCTGCAAGGCCTGGGTGGTGATGAGATAAACTCTGACAGTCTCAGCGCAGGAGGGCAGGCAGGACCCCTGGGCAGGGCCACCCCGACCTGGCGGTGACCATCATGATGGAGATGTGGCCCCGCACGACTGACCTTCTGAGTTCGCAAAAGGCATGAGAGTTCTGAATTAGAAACGTGTGAAACCACCAGTGCTGAATGGCGTCAGGTGATTCAGAATTGAAGAGTCACCGCCTGGGGACAGCCGACCCAAGGGTCGTTCACTGCCGTGAGCCCGGTGCCCTCCCCCAGCTGCCGACGGTCCTGCCGGAGCCCTAGCGTCCCTGGCGCACGGCCGTCCCACATCATCTTTCTCGAGTCGGAGGGCCTTTGCGTCAGAGTCAGATGCACCAGGGGCGCCAGGCAGCAGGGGCTCAGGGCAGGGTCTCCTCCGCCGGGGGCACGCTCAGGGCCTCCTGGGCGCTCTGTAGCTGGGTGCATCGCACCTTTGGGTCGTCACCGTGGGTGGGGAGGCGCCGCTTTGCCCGAGCATCTGAGCGCTGTGCCGTCACCTCTCAGGACGTCAGGACAGGGATACGGGCTGGACATGCAGCTGGGAGGGAGCTCTAGTGGGCAGCTGGTGGGCAGGCTGCCCTGCGGGCGCTTGAGGCCTCTGTTGCCGTGTGGGGCGCTGGAAAGTCAGGCTGGCCAGGGCTTCCTGGGTCACCTGCATGGTAGCGGGGCCTGGCCTGTGGCTCCGCAACAGAGCGCCAGTGTCCAGCGGCCGAGGTGGAGGCTCGTGGCTACGACCTCCCCCAGGAAGCCCTGAAGTTGCCCCTGGTCACTCAGGGCCCTGAGGCCAGCCCAGACCAGAGGGAGGGGCATAGGAGTCCCCCCGGGAGGGGCAGCACAGGAGCTCTGACGCCCCGGGCTGTGTGTCTGGGGAGAGGCTGCCGCGTGGCCAGTGCCCAGCAGACCATGTCGTCACAGGCTCGCTCCTTGACTCCCTGGAACGCAGGTTTCGGGAGCGCTCACCGCCTGCCGAGCACTGCTGGCCGCAGAGAGGAAGAAGGAGCAGGCGTGACCGGGGTCACGGTGAGGAGCGGTGACCGGAGGCTCTGGGGCCCCTCTGCCTCGCGGCCCCAGCGTCTAAGGGGCGACCCTGTGGTGCCCGGTGGGGAGCAGGGCCCAGCCGGCCTCTTCCCGGGGCTCCTGGCTGCCTGGGGGGCTCGGCCCATGCTGCGTGCTCAGCACAGGTCATCAGAGAAGAGCCCGGGAGGGCATTTCTGCAGCTTCAGTAACAGTTTTTCGGAAGACACGCCTACTGTCTTTTCATAGTGTTTCCGCCTGGAGAGCTAGTGCGCTTCATTTTTGGGTAAATCACGAGAATTGTGTGTTCTGGCCTTTCCACGTGTTCATTAGCTCCTGGGGACTCAGCGCCTGGGCGTGTCGCCGAGCCGCTCACGGTGGGCTGGACGGCGTAGCTCTCCTCTCTCCTACCGTACGTTAAACGTTAATGTCCTTCTAGCAGACTTATTTCATTCTTGTCTTTCATGTTGTCATCTGTTCTTTTTGGAAACTGGGGGAGACCTGAGACGCACGTTTGCGAGTCTTCCTGCGTCCCCAGTGCCCGTAACGGACCTTGGCTTCTCTGGGTCAGGCAGCTCAGCCCAGCGACCTCCTGGCTGGTAAATCAGCCAGCGGTAGAGGAGGCTGCCTGTGACTTGGTTCAGGAGTCGAGCCTCATCTGATTCTGGGGATGTTCTTTCTTTTAACCTGTGTCTGTGCTCCGTCGCTCAGTCGTCCGACTCTTTGCGACACCGTGGACTGTGGCCCACCAGGCTCCTCTGTCCATGGCGTATCCCAGGCAGGAATACTGGAGTGGGGGCCGCGTCCTCCTCCACGGCATCTTCCCGGCCCAGGGACCAACCTGCGTCTGTTCTGTGAGTCTGCTGCTTTGGCAAGTGGGGTCTTTTTACCCCTGAGCCATCTGAGAAGCTGTTCTATTTAATATCAAGAAAATTAAAAGAAAATAGCAAGGCAGTCAAAAACATATCCAAGGAAAGAGACTGTTTCCATCATGAAACTGATCTCCAGTGGGAAATGGGCCTTTATGTAGCTACAAGGAGCTACACTGGCCACCAGACTCCAAAGCCCTGTAGGCACTTGGAGAGAGCAGACGGGAGCCCGGGGGCTGTGGCTCCTTCACCAGGTCCTGCCCCTGTGCGCAGGGACGGCTGGGGAGGGCTGTCTCCGCAGGACGAGGGTCCGGGGCTCTTGCAGATGGTCACGTGTGGTTACAGAGTTTGGCCTGTAGCTGAGCTGAGGACCAGCCAACATAGTAGGACAGAGCGGAGGTCCCGTGCTTCATGGACACGGCAAGTCGGAGGCCCTGGTTCACCGCAGGCGTCTTCCCAGGGGCGGGTGAGGGCAGCAGCCGAGATCAGAGCCCCTCGAGGCAAGCCCGTGGACGTGGGGGCCGGGCTGGGTGGACCAGCGACGGCCTCTTGGGGTGCAGACCACACTGCTGGCCCTGCAGGGCGGTGGGCTTCCTGGTCTGGGCTGAAGCTGGTGGAGCTGCAGAGACCACCTACGGCCCTCAGGAGGCCCGCCCCTCTGCCGGGTCAGCCTGGAGACCAGCCCTCTGTGGGGCTGGGTCTTTCTGGCTGTGATCGCCTGGAGTGTGCGCGGAGCGTGGTCAGCGGTGTCCAGGAACCATGGCCTGACGCCTTAATTGGAGACAGGTTTGCTGCTTCAGCGCTGATTTATTATGGGCTTTTAGGTGCCACCTTTTATGTCTGTCAGTAAATTCAGCATTCAGAGATGATACTTGTCACAAATTTGCTGTCTAGACCAACCCACCAGCAGACAGTCACTCGGGGTGAACAGCATACATTTTGGAGTCACGGTTAACAGGAGGGACACGTTTGATAATGTGACTTATTTGGCTCTTAGAATGAAACCAGAGTTTACTCTCCTTTTTCTTTGCAGGCATTTATCCATCCATTCATTTATCAAACAATCAGCACCTACCGAATACCAGGCATGACTTTGCCTTCTTAGGTAAACAGCTTCACACATGAGAAGAAAGAACACATCTCTCTTCTCACTTGAGGGACGAAAAGGCCCATAATCTGTGGTCAGGAAGAAACCGACCTCCAGCCTTTGGCACAAGTGACGCTCGTGGAAGAGACGCCATCTGCTCTGGGGTGGCTGGGACCCGCTCCTGCCCCTGTGGCCACAGCGGGGGCCCCAGCTGCAGGGCCCGGCAGACGACGTGGCTGGAGGGGGTGCCGGCCTCCTCCCCGCCCCCCGGCCTGAGTGGCTCCGGGGCCTGGCTGCTCTCGGGTGCTGCCATCGCCATAGCAACCAGGAGGATCTGTAGCCACAGGCGTGGGGTGGGGGTGGGAGGCCCTGTTCACCGTCTCACACTTTTAACTGGTTGTTCAGAGAAGGCATTTCCATCTCTTCTGTTCTGGAAGAAAGTGTCAACTGCTGCTGCTTGTGTTTTGAGGTTCTTAGGGGAATAAACAGGAAAAATCCCCATCCTGTGTTTTCCACTAAAGGCCATCTCTAGTAAGACTTTAAAAAAAAAATATTTAATTTTGCTTTTAAGAAACGCAGACACTTGCAGCCAAATATCTCATTTCTTGCAAAAAAAAAAAAAAATTCCAACAGGAAGTGCAGTCACACCCTAGCACTGTCAGCAGAGAAGTCGGAGTGCTTTCGGGGGAAGGCTGTGAGCAGCAGTTCGGGAAGCGGGCAGGAAGTCGACGGGCCCTTCCGATGTGGTTCATCACGGTCTGCATGCACCTGCATGAGTACATGTGAGCACTTGCGTCTGCCAGAAGCGCCTGGAAAATCGTCTCTGGACACCTCATGACGGGGCTGGAAGCTGCCTGGGACCACATACCCTTCTCAGCTTGTCTGTGTTTCAATGCCCAGCTCCCCTAGAGTGGCCTGGTGTCCAGGGCCTTGCAACATTGAGCTGTCATGGGGGTAATCGCAGGAAAACACTCATTGGTTATTTCTTTTTCTTCACCATCTGAGCGTCACTGATGATTCTCTGGCGATTCCCGCAGGAAAACCCTGCAGAAGCTTTTGAGTTAGAGGAGCCTGGGTCGTGTGTCCCAGAGGGACAAGCTGAGGCTCCAGGGGAGCCTGGGGTCCCAGCATGGTGTGGCAGGTCCCCGGAGTGCAGCAGGTGTGTGTTCAGGTTGCAGCCGGGGCTGCTGAGAAGCCTCAGAACACTCGATTTATTGGCACGGAAAACATCCACTAGGTTATTGCTCTCCTCCGTCCCGAGTGATGACAATTAATGAAAAGCTTGAAAGAGAGGCTTCGAGCTCGCAAACTCGCCTCTGCCCTTCAGAGGCTGCAGCAGGAAGCTGCACATGGCATGTTTCCCCGAGAGCAGAGTCGAGCGTGCTCGTGGGGTGGAGGTGTGGCCGCTCTGGGTGCCGAGCTCTGAGGAACTTCTGCTCTGGTTTCAGTTTGGTTTCTGTTGTTGTTTTTCCTCCAGCTTTAACCAGGGGCGGGGGTGTGGCCCTGGGTGGTTCTGGCAGGTGTCGCCGAGCCGGGACTGCTCTGACGTGCTCAGACCCAGCCCCCTCCCTGGCCCTGCGTCTGGGGCCCTCAGACGCCCAGCTGGGGAACAGGAGGCCCCTGGGAGGCAGGAGCTCCTTGAGGGGCTCCTTCCTTCTGACCTGGGGGGAGAAGCCCCTTCTGCTCCCACTTGGTCCACAAGCAGAGGGGCTGCAGGGGCCCGCAGCGAGCTCGCCCCAGCTTCTGGCGGAGGATCCAGCAGCTGTGGCTTTGCCGGCCGTCTCCAGTCAGACCTGGGGTCACAGGTGCCGTGGGCCAGTGGCACCAGGCTGCCTGCAGCTGGTGCCCTTTCTCCCAGCGCGCAGAGAGGCACGGACGCAGCTGGCCCGTGGACTCTTCCTCGCTGGTGTTTGTCCATGCGCGCCGAGCTACTTGGGTCGTTTCCGACTCTGTGATCCTTGGTTATTGCCCCTACTTTGACCTAATACCATCAAATTAATCAAAATAAAAAGAGATCGGGGGGTTAATAGATAAGCAAGTGTCAGCCTTGGGAAAGAAGGGGATGCTGCGTCAGGCCAGGGCATGGGCGAGCCTTGAGGACAGCATTGAGCAACATAAGCCGGGCCCTGAGGGACAAGCACGGCGACCCCACTCCCGCGAGGCCCTTGGGGTCGCCAGGGCCACAGAGCCCGAAGCTGGAAGCGGGCTACAGGAGCGGAAGTGGGGCCTGTTGCCTCCTGGGTGGAGAGCCTCGGTGTTCTGAGATGAAAGCGTTCTTGAGGTTGATTGTGCAAGTGTGCTGCAGTTAATGGAGGGTGCTGCTGAGCTGTGTGCTCAAAGGGGAGCGAGAGGGTAGCTTAAGTTTCTGCATATCTTACCATGATTTAAGGGCTTCCCTGGTGACTCAGATGGTAAAGAATCTGCCTGCAGTGCAGGAGACCCAGGTTCAATCCCTGGGTTGGGAAGATCCCCTGNGAGGGTGCTGCTGAGCTGTGTGCTCAAAGGGGAGCGAGAGGGTAGCTTAAGTTTCTGCATATCTTACCATGATTTAAGGGCTTCCCTGGTGACTCAGATGGTAAAGAATCTGCCTGCAGTGCAGGAGACCCAGGTTCAATCCCTGGGTTGGGAAGATCCCCTGGAGGAGGAAATGACTACCCACTCCAATATTCTTGCCTGGAGAATCCCATGGACAGAGGAGCCTGGTGGGCTACAGTCTATGTGGTCGCAAAGAGTCAGACACGACTGAGTGATTAACACACACCGTGATTTAAACATTAAAAATATTAAAGGGACTAATCACTGACTCAGTGACATGAGTTTGAGTAAACTCCAGGAATTGGTGATGGACAGGGAGGCCTGGCGTGCTGCAGTCCGTGGCATTGCAAAGGGCTGGACACGACTGAGCAACTGAACTGAACTGACTGAATGTGGGTTAAAGGGAACAATCCTTAATTTCTAGGCTGCTGGAAAATGTGCAGACTATACAGAGGTGAGCGGGCACCTTGCTGTGGAATAAACCCATTATTGGGAAAGAAGTCTGAGATTAACTAGGAGACTAAACAATTCCGTGCTAAACTGATGATTTACATTTGCCTTTAGGTGAAGCCAAAAATCTTCCCACATACCCGGGGCCAAACAAGATGCGTGATTGTTACTGCACCGTGAACCTCGACCAGGAGGAGGTTTTCAGGACCAAAGTCGTGGAGAAGTCACTCTGGTATGCCTGCTGGTCTGTTTGAGGCTGATCATCCCTGACTCCCGTCTCCGTGTCTCTTGGCTCACTGGGCAGTTATGAGCTGATGGCCCCTGAGTGCTCCTAGCGTCCAGGACTGGGGGGGAGGACAGAGCAGAGGCTGGCTGTCTGCTGGGAGGTGGGTAGGAACTTCCTAAGTCCAGATGAACGGTGCAACAAGAGTGCAGATCGTGGATTTCAGAGCATAAACATTTGGGAAGCTTTTTTGCCATCTTCCTTTTCCTAAAGAGGCTCAAGATGAGTGTAGAAGTCACTGCCCACAGAGGTCCGAGGCCTCGAGAGCATTGGCCGATGGAATCTGAGGTGGGGGAGCAGGTGAGGAAGGGAGAGTTCAGGCCTGGAGACAGAGGAGTCTGCAGCAGAAGAAATATGTCAGCTTATATAGGAATCGCCTGAGAGCCTGTTCAAGCCCGGTGGGTTCTGGTTGGTTCTGGTGGGCTGTGATTCACATTTCCCACCAGCTCCAGGCCCCCTGGCCCAGTCCCCACCCTCGGGACCCCACCCTAGGGTAGGAACTGTGGCGCCTGTGGTCACAGCGTGCTGGGGGCGGTGCCCTGCTGCCTGGCAGGTGGGTGGGGCCAGGGTGTGGGTCTGGGAGAAACACAGGGCAGGGTGGGGTCTCGACCAGCACAAGTGAGGCTCTGGCTGCGGCCCCGCCCTCGGGCTTAGGACTGTGGGTTGTGTGGGTCCATCCACAGAGCTATTTTGGGCTTGAGAACATTTTTAGCGGATGAATTATATCCTTGCCTATTGCTGCTTCTAAGTGGGAACAAACAGCACGTTCTGATGACTTAATGAACTTAAGTTTTAGAAACCGCTAAGATCTCCTGCCCCGAAATGCGGAGACACCTCCCTTCACCATCTGCCCTGTCGCTGCCCACGCTAGCAGGGCGGCTCCCGAGGCCCTGTGTCATTTCAGCCCACACTCAGCACCCTCTGAAGTGATCCGCTGAAGAAAACGAGCAAACTGAGGAGTTGGTCGAGAGTCGCGTGCGGCTTTGGGAGAACCGCGAGGGCCGTTTCTGTGAGCGCCCCAGGGGAGGAGCCCTTCTGTGCTTAAGTAGTCCCTGTGAGAGGGTCATAAGCCTGGAGAATCAGCATCGATCCCTGTGAAGCTGGGCTCCCTGCAGGCCTGCTGGGTGAGGGTCTCTGGGACGCGACTCTTGAGGAGCCTCTGCCCCAGACGAGCGCAAGAAGTGAGGACCATTCCTAAAAATATTTCTTATGAGTTTAGAAATAGAAACCATACTTTCTGGTTTTGGTGACACAAGACACTGTACTCGGGGGGCAGGGAGGGGAGACTTGTGGGCTGCACATAAGCTGGGGTGCAGTGGTGGGGTCGGTGGGGGGCTCCCTGTGATGCAGCCAGAGCCAGGGCAGCCCCGGAAGCTGTCCCTGGAGCTGTCCCCCCTCCAGGGGGGCCGGGTAACTCCAGGGGGGNAAATTCAAATAGAGTTTCCAGAAAGGAAGATCCCAGAGATTTTATATGAAAAGCTCAGTGAGTGAGTTAAATAGCTGATTAGATGTAGCCGAAGGGAAGACTGGTAAACTGAAGGTACTACGTTTGAAAGATACCCAGAGACACAAAGGGATGAAAGGGGTGGGAGAAGGTTAGAGACAAGAAGGTGGAGGGGTGGCTGGACACATCCGTGGGAATTCCCAAGGTCAGAAGCCACTGAAAGATCACAGGAAGGAGGCGGTGTCTTGATGCCGCTCAGTGCCCGAGGGGCCACACCTGGGGGCCGTGCCCAGAGGCACAGGCCCAGCCTCAGCCGGCGGCTGCGAGGGAGGGGAGAGCGCCCGGGAGGCCAGGAGGGCGTCGCCCCCGGCGCAGGCCACTGCTGAGGACGGGCTCTGGGGCTCAGCCTTGCCCCCGAGGCGGCTGCGTGCCTTGCTGTGTCGTGGCCCTGACTCCCAGATCTCCTCCAGTAACCGCCTTGGTGTTTCGTTGCTTGTTTGGCAAAGTTGCTGTAGAGTCAAAGATGTGTATATATGTGAGTGTGTGTGTGTATGAGTGTGTATATGTGAGTGTGTGTGTGTGAGTGTATGTGTGTGTGTATGTGTGAGTGTGAGTGTGTGTGTATGTGTATGTGTGTGTATGTGTGAGTGTGTGTGTATGTGTGTGTATGAGTGTGCATGTGTGTGTGAATGTGTGTGTATGTGTGTGAGTGTGTGTGTGTGAGTGTGTATGTGTGTGTGTATGTGTGTATGAGTGTGTGTATGTGTGTGTATATGTGAGTGTGTGAATGTGTATGTGTGTGAGTGTATGTGAGCATGTGTGTGTATGTGTGAGTGTATATGTGAGTGTNGTATGTGTGTGTATGAGTGTGCATGTGTGTGTGAATGTGTGTGTATGTGTGTGAGTGTGTGTGTGTGAGTGTGTATGTGTGTGTGTATGTGTGTATGAGTGTGTGTATGTGTGTGTATATGTGAGTGTGTGAATGTGTATGTGTGTGAGTGTATGTGAGCATGTGTGTGTATGTGTGAGTGTATATGTGAGTGTATGTCTGTGTGTGTGTGTATGTGTGAGTGTATGTGTGTGTGTATGTGTTTGTATGTGAGTGTGTGTGTGTATGAGTGTGTATATGTGAGTGTGTGTGTGTGAGTGTATGTGTGAGTGTATGTGTGTGTGTGAGTGTGAGTGTGTGTGTATGTGTGTGTGTGTGTGTGGACCGCTTTGCTGTGAACCAGAAACTAACACATTGCCAACTAAGTATACTTCAGTTTAAAAAATGGTTTATAATATGACTATGTTTAGGATTGAGGCAAAAACTCACACTGCGGGGGCCACGCTGTCTCTCAGACCTTGACTCTACAGTGTGGGGACGAAAGCAAGGGGTCCGCCTATAGGAGAAGTCAGTGAGGGAGGCGGCCTCCACTCGGCACCAAATGCTCGCGTGCAGAGCCGGCTCTTGTGAGTGTGCAGCCTGGACCCATAAACCACAGTCCACGCACATGTGTTAGTGCAGTCCAGGGTTAGTGGTTTGTAACACCCGCGGGGGCAATGTTGAGCCAGCTGAAAGCCAGTCTAGTCTTCTTCAATCTAGCTCTCGGGGTCTCCAGTATAGCATTCCAGGGAACTTGTGCTCAAGGAGAAAGTGCGAAGAGAACACAGGAACACAGCATCGTGTGCATTTCCCAAGATACACAGCAGACAGCAGGTCAGACGTGCAGGGCTCGCAGAGTGTCAGCGAGCGCAGGTTAGTGAACACGGAGCGCTGAGAGACAAGACTGAGAGCGGCAGAGGGGTAAGAAACGCTGAAGGATGCCTGAACCAACTTGGAAAATTCAAATAGAGTTTCCAGAAAGGAAGATCCCAGAGATTTTATATGAAAAGCTCAGTGAGTGAGTTAAATAGCTGATTAGATGTAGCCGAAGGGAAGACTGGTAAACTGAAGGTACTACGTTTGAAAGATACCCAGAGACACAAAGGGATGAAAGGGGTGGGAGAAGGTTAGAGACAAGAAGGTGGAGGGGTGGCTGGACACATCCGTGGGAATTCCCAAGGTCAGAAGCCACTGAAAGATCACAGGAAGGAGGCGGTGTCTTGATGCCGCTCAGTGCCCGAGGGGCCACACCTGGGGGCCGTGCCCAGAGGCACAGGCCCAGCCTCAGCCGGCGGCTGCGAGGGAGGGGAGAGCGCCCGGGAGGCCAGGAGGGCGTCGCCCCCGGCGCAGGCCACTGCTGAGGACGGGCTCTGGGGCTCAGCCTTGCCCCCGAGGCGGCTGCGTGCCTTGCTGTGTCGTGGCCCTGACTCCCAGATCTCCTCCAGTAACCGCCTTGGTGTTTCGTTGCTTGTTTGGCAAAGTTGCTGTAGAGTCAAAGAGCCCTGGTCTGATCCTAACCCGACAGCCCGCAGGGTCTGGCGCCCGTCCAGGGGACGCATCCGCGAGAGCGGGGCAGCTGGGCGGGTCAGCCCATCCGTCCAGGGGACGCATCCGCGAGAGCGGGGCAGCTGGGCGGGTCAGCCCATCCATGAGCTCTGTGCCTCCACAGCCTGACGTGCAGCTGGAGCGTGAGGAGCCGAGCGAAGACACTCACGCCTTCCCTCCCTGGCCGGCTTCAGGCTGGGCCTGCCTGTGCGGGAGCCCCCATGCCCTGGGGCTGCCTGACGGCCACCCTCACGCTACCCGCCCACACGCTGGCTCATGGCTGCCGCGTTCCCTCCTGCATGTCCGGTGCAGGACCCGTGCTCACGTGTCCTGGGGGGCTCGCAGGGTCAGATGCCTCAGGGAGAACCAGCCTCTGCCCACCTCAGGCCCCTCCAGCAGGTGATTCGGGAACGGCTTCCATCCTCCCGAGAGCAGCATCTTCCTGATGCTGCAAGTGGGCTGGGTCACATTTGACTTCTTACAGCCGTACTTTTTAGTCATTTAAAGGACAAGTCATCACTTCTTTACCTTCAATTTAAATATAAGGCTCTATGAACCTGGGTCGTCAGCCCTGACCTGGGGCCCTGCCGAATGTGGGGCAGGATTGTTTGGTTGTGTCTGTCAGGCAAGAAAGGCAGGTTGCAAAGTTGCGTTCATAGTAGGATGCCTTTTTGCTTAAACCGTGGGATGCTCTAAAAATGGCCTGGTGTGTGAGGACCTAAGGCCAGTGTGGTTCTTATTTCTGAGAAGCGAGATCGCAGCGGTGTTTTGTCCTTTTGCTTGTAGGTATTGTCCTTTTGCGTAATTAGAAGTTACTTAAATAACCACTTTCTGGACCGCAGGGAGGAGGAGCTAGCGCGTGGACTGGGCTGTAATCACGGAACCGCCGTCTGCCGCTCTTGCCAAGATCGTTCCCTAATGAAAGGCTGTTCCCCAGCGGGTGGGCGCGAGCTTCCGGTTTGCAGTCAGAGGGAGCGTGAGGGTCAGTGACTTGAGAGGGTCCTTCTGTTCATTCCGAAAGATGCAAATTGCTCAGAAAATAGAGCTTTGTGTGATGGGAGTGACTAGACCCAGAAGGGCCTCCACAGTCTTCCGAGGGAGCAGCTGTTTGGGGTTAGGGTGTGACAGGGGGAGAGGAAGTCTGTGGTTTGAGGGGAAAGACGTCATTTTCTCAGATGTTTTTAATGAAAACCAAGCTGTTGACTAGAAAACACCAACTGACTTTATGAGACTGTACAAATAGCATCTTCTTTGCTTGCATTTTTCTCTCTAATTTCTCAAGTTAAAGCTTAAAGTATTTTTGACATAAATGCAGGTCTCAGGTCCAAAAGTTCCATACCAGCTGGAGTGGGTGTACCCCCTACAGTCCCGGGAGCTCTGGGGGGACCCTCCCCAACAGTCCTGGGAGTTTTGAGAGAACCCTCCCCTGCAGTCCTGGGGGTCTCTGAGGGGACCCTCCCCCCACAGTCCTGGGGGTTTTGAGAGGATCCTCCCCACAGTCCTGGGGCCCTGATGGGGACCCCTCCCCCTGTAGTCCTGGGGCTGTCTGGTCCAGGGCAGGCCTGGAGCTCAGAGCATCCCCCCAGCACCTGTCTCCATCCTCCGAGCCCCTGAGTCTCAGGATGAGGGGCTTCTCTCTGAGCTCCGAGACGCCCTGCTGACCACGGTGTCCAGGCCCTGGCCAGGCTGGGACCCTGCAGGAGATAGCATGGGCGGACCCCGTCCACCCCTCTGAGGCGTCAGTCTGTCCCTGTGGGCCTGCAGGCCGGGCAGTCTGGGAGTCAGGTTAATGGGAACCCCTGGGTTCCCCAGGGCTTCCCAGGCTGCCGCCCCCTCAACCCCAGGGGTCTCCCTGACACCCTCCTTCCCTCAGGGCCTTTCTGAAGCTTCTGGGATCTGGTGGCTTCGGTTGCTTCAGGAAGTGTGGCCTAAAAGGACTGTCCAGGTGTGACTTGTTGGTGAGGACTCATGATTTCCCTGGGGGGTGTGGGGGCCCCATGCGGGGTGTGAGCCGGGTGGTGAACCCCACGCGAGCAGGGTCTTCCAGGCGGGAAGGCAGTCCGGGAGGGGAGGGGAGCTGCCCTGGCCACGGGCCCTGCCCACAGTCTCACGCAGATGTGAGCGGCGGCTGGAGGGATGCGGCTGACTGTCCACGTCCTCGTGTGGATGGGGCGGCTTTCCCTCTGGAAGCCAGCCTGCCCCGTGCTCTGGCCGTGACCCCGGACTGGGGGAACCTGAGCTTCTGGAGCGGGTCTGGGAGCCTCAAACGGAAGCCGTCGAAAGGCACATTCGCAGGCACCGAGGGCCATGCTGCCTGGTGATTTTCAAGGAGTTTAAAACCGTTCAGAGGAAGTGCAAGAGGGACTGCAAGGAAGCCAGAAGGGGTTTCTGCTGCCTCTGGGAGCTGAGCGAGATCATGCCCAGGGTGGCCGGGCCTCCTGGCACTGGGGCGGCCTGCGGCGGGGGTGAGGCCCCCCCCGTAGCACTGGCCCTGTGGATGCCGTCACCTCCGTTCTTAACTCTTCTGTAGACTCTTGGATACGGTGTTTGGCTTAATGAATTTCACTCCAGGTTTTAGGGAACGCTTTAACCAATATGTGATTATCAGCCAGACACTGAGCTGTTGAATCTGGCTGGTGCCCTTCCTGGAGACCCGGCCCTGCCTGCCTGGTGTCTGGCTCTCGCTGCTCTGCCGGGCGGTCCCGAGCCCCATTGTGGGCCCCTGGGCTCCGTGTGGGCTGCCCTGGGGCTCGTCTGTGGCTCACGAGAGGCTCCCCTCTATTCCGTGGCTCCCGCCACGCCCCCGCCCCAGACCTGGGAAACAGACGCCCGTATTGGGCATAGGACAGTGCCACGGGAAAAGCAGGTTCTTTTTTGAGGCTGGCCCTGGTGGGGGCGGGGTGGTACCAGCCTGGCGCGGTGTTGGGGGTGGGAAATGACTGCTGGCAGAGGGAGGTGGCTGCACATCTGGGCTCAGGGAAAGGGGGGTCTGCTCCGGAACTTCTCCCCATCACCCTGGCCCGCTCCAGGGCTGCCTGCATGAAGCCCGCATCACGCAGTGGCAACTGGGGCCAGCTGGCCCCAGGGCTGCGCGCCCCCTTTATCTGGAGAAGCCTGCGACCGTGCCCCTGTGCCCCGTGTGCAGAGACGCCTGGGCGAAGGTGCCAACCGGGGGCTGGGGCTGTGTGGGCCTCCGGGCCCCCAGAAAGCAGAGACGGTCTGGCAGGCAGCACCTGAGGGTATCTCACCTTGCGCCCCACCATCCACAGCTGCCTTTATTTTGGAAAATGCTTCCAGCTCTGTCCCCACGAAAAGACACTGCGGACTTCCGACCAAGAGGGAGTGGCCTGGACCATGGCGGCCCAGCCTTGTGCTCACCCCTGAGGACCGACCCCCCGAGGGTGACGCCCCCCAGGACTGGTGGCACCCCAGCCCTGGGACCCCAGGCCTGGGGGTGTGGCTCACAGGCCTAACACCCTAACGCTGCCCCTCTGTCTCCGGGGTGGCTCACAGGCCCATCACTCTAACGCCCCTCTCTCTCTGTCTAGCCCCTTCTACGGGGAGGACTTCTACTGCGAGATCCCGCGGAGCTTCCGGCACCTCTCCTTTTACGTCTTCGACCGAGACGTCTTCCGGAGGGATTCCATCATAGGTAGGTCCCGGCCAGCCAACCGGGTCTATTCTTCCTTTCCTCTGCCTCTTCTGAACGGGCACTTGTTCCGAAGGAACTGAGGCATCTCCTGGACACCCCATCTGAGCCAGCAAATTGCACCAGCGTCTCGCCAGCCCTTGCTGACTGTCCCAGGCTGGCCATGAGCAGGTGCGGGGCAGTGCCCCAGAGCTCATGGAAAGACATCGGAGCTGTACATCAGGGCTAGAGTGGGGTCCCTGGACCTGCCCCAAATGACTCCCAAGGGCTCCTCCAACCACCCCAGCCGCTGCCTATCCCTAACACCCAGCACCCACCTATGGGGGGCTGTTCTCAAGGTGTTGGAGTGCTCTCAGAAGGGTTGAGGTGCTCTCAGGGGTGTTGGGGTGCCCTCTCGGGTGTTGAGGTGCTCTCAGGGGTGTTGGGGTGCTCTCTCGGGTGTTGAGGTGCTCTCAGGGGTGTTGGGGTGCTCTTAGGGGTGTTGGGTGCTCTCAGGGGTGTTGGGGTGCGCTCAGGGGTATTGAAGTGCTCTCAGCGGTGTTGGAGTGCTCTCAGGGGTGTTTTGGGGTACTCTTCAGAGTGTTGGGTGCTCTCAGGGTGTTGGGTGCTCTCCGGGG
>SJYA01003581.1:436584-452210 GCA_006410615.1 Neotragus moschatus | reverse complement strand
GGGGTGCTCTCAGGGGTGTTGGGGTGCGCTCAGGGGTATTGAAGTGCTCTCAGCGGTGTTGGAGTGCTCTCAGGGGTGTTTTGGGGTACTCTTCAGGGTGTTGGGTGCTCTCAGGGTGTTGGGTGCTCTCCGGGGTTTTTAGGTGCTCTCCAGGGTTTGGGGGTGCTCCCAGGGGTGTTGAGGTGCTCTCCAGGGTGTTGGGGTGCTCTCAGGTGGTGTTTGAGTGCTCTCAGGGATGTTGGGGCGCTCTCAGGTGGTGTTGGGGTGCTCTCCGGGTGTTGAGGTGCTCTCAGGGGTGTTGGGATGCTCTCAGGGTTGTTGGGTGCTCTCATGTGGTGTTGGGGTGCTCTCAGAGGTTTTGAGGTGCTCTCCGGGTGTTGGGGTGCTCTGTGGGGTTTTGGGGGTGCTCTCAGGGGTGTTGAGGTGCTCTCAGGGTGTTGAGGTGCTCTCAGGGGTATTGGGGTGCTCCAGAGGTGTTGGATGCTCTCAGAGATGTTGGAGTGCTCTCAGGGGTTTTGGGGTGCTCTCCGGGTGTTGGAGTGCTCTCCAGGGTGTTGGGGACTCTCAGAGATGTTCAGGGGTTCTCGGAGGTGTCAGGGTCCCAGATGCACCAGCGTCCTGGAGAGAGCAAGGCCCTCCTTACATGAGGAGCAGCCCAGCGCTGCCCGTTTGGTGGGCACGCCTTTGTCCCAGGAAAGCCCCATCAGTTCCCTTGGCCCCAGAGTTAGACCCGAGCCCCCACAACATGGGCTCAGCTGTAGCCTCAGGATCCAGCTGATGGTTGGTGGCCTGGCTGCTCCTGGCAGGCACAATCTCAGTGCTTGCTCTGGGGCAGAGCAGTTGACTCTGACAGCCCCTGACCCTGCCGTCTCCCGCCCGCTCCTGGGGCGCCCGGCTAGCTCCACTCACCACCCACCTGTGACCGGTCAGGGGTGTTTGTGTCCAGGCCAGCGGCCCTCAGAAGAAGTCTGGAGGCAGTGCTGGCACTGAGGCCCTTTGAGGGAGCGTCTAGCGGAGTTCCCAGCACACGGGCCAGAGCTTCTCACACTTGTCAGGATGCAGGTGCTGGTTACTGGGTCTGGCCAATAAGTCGCATTCTTGGAAGCTGCTGAGTTTTAAGTGGAGGTCACCAGGGCTTGTTTGGCAAGTGCGTGGCCTGGATCACACAGGAACTCAAGCAATGCATAGCTTAGCTTGTTTAAGGTGGAGCTCTGGCTGGGCTGCCAGCAGGACCTTTAACTCTCCATCCGGAAGGTTTTCGATGTGGGGGAGGCGGGGGTCACTTTCACGCCGCTCACCCTATAGGCCTGGCCACCTTTGCCCTCAGGATGGTGCCCAAACGAACCCTTAGCAGCTGTAAAGCCCTGGAGGTTCCTCCTTGAGGCCAGACATGGGCTCCAGCCTCTACTGAGAGGTGTCTTCGTCTGATGCCTCCTGGCCTGGAGCCCCCCTCAGGCCCTTCCCCGGTGCCCGCGTGGCCACCACCATTGGCCAAGACCCTGGTCAGCAAGGGGCTGCCCCTCGGTGCAAGCCATGTCCACTGTTGCTGTCGGAGTGGCTCTTTTGTGATCACCAGACCTCACTTCCCGTGGCTTTGGGCTCCCTGCCGGGTGCCGGGGCGTCTCTGTCCAGCTGCTGCTGGACACACCAGGGTTTGTTCAAGGAGGAAAGGGGGCGGAGCTGTGGGTCTGGAATGTGATGTGTTACCTGATGAAGCAAAATGCCAGGCTGGATGAAACACAAGCTGGAATCAAGTTCACTGGGAGAAACATCAATAACCCCAGGTATGCAGATAACACCACCCTTCTTCCAGAAAGCAAAGAGGAACCAGAATGCCTCTTAATGAAAGTGAAAGAGGAGAGTGAAAAGGTTGGCTTAAAATTCAGCAAATTCAAAAAACGAAGATCCTGGCATCGGGTTCCATCACTTCATGGCAAATAGATGGGCAGACTTTGGCAGTGACAGTGTCAGACTTTATTTTCTGGGCTCCAGAATCACTGCAGAGGGTGACTGAAGCCGTGAAATCAAAAGACGCTTGCTCCTTGGAAGAAAAGCTGTAACCAATCTAGACAGCATATTAAAAAGCAGAGACATTACTTTGCCAACAAAGTCCCATCTAGTCAAAGCTGTGGATTTTCCTGTAGTCATGCATGGGTGTGAGAGTTGGGCCATAAAGAAGGTTGCACACCAGAGAATTGATGCTTTTGAACCATGGTGTTGGAGAAGACTCAAGGAGATCCAACCAGTCCATTCTAAAGGAAATCAGTCCAGAATATTCACTGGAAGGACTGATGCTGAAGCGGAAACTCCAATACTTTGGTCACCTGATCTGAAGAACTGACTCATTGCGAAAGACCCTGATGCTGGGAAAGATCAAAGACAGGAGGAGAAAGGGACAACAGAGGACGAGATGGTTGGATGGCATCACCAACTCGATGGACATGAGTTTGAGCAAGCTCCGGGAGATGGTGAAGGACAGGGAAGCCTGGCGAGCTGCCGTCCATGTGGTTGCAGAGTCGGCATGACTGAGCGAGTTGAACAACAAAGATGTTTATTAATCATTCTGTTTAAGGCACCTGCTGTTTTTAAAGATAACTAGCGAAATCGTGGTTTAGCAATTCCTAGTGGTTTCAAAATTGGGATATGTCAGGGTGCAACCAGATTTAGAGTTTTCAAAGTCTTTCTCACAACCATAAATATAAGAGGTTGTCTGATCTCCAGGGGTAATTTAAAGTTATGACCAGCAATTATGTTGTTACCAGGATGAGAAACCACATTCTAGGGTATAAATTTGTGTCACAGAAAAGAGCACGGTGTCAGTGGCTTCTCACGTCTGCCTTGTGATCTGATGGCACTGTGCCTGGTTCTGCCTGTGCAGCCCCGTGTGCACCCCGCCCCCGCGGGCCGGGCCCCGGGCGCCCCAGGGAGGGTGCAGAGATGCTCCTGTGAGTGTGGTGGAGCTCAGGTCAGGGCGGCTGGCTCTGGGAGGGTGGCTGGTGGGGCCCCTCCCAGCGGCTCCCACCTTGGTCTGGGGGAGGGCCGCCCTGCAGCTTCTCTGTGAAAGGCGGGGGCTTGCTGTGAGACCCTGGCGCCCTGGTCCGTAGGCCAGCTTGCTGAGCTGTGGACTGTGCACTGTGCCCAGCGCAGGGAAGTCCGCTTTTGCCCTCTCATCACCAGATGGGGGTGGGGCTGTGTCCAGTGTTTTCTGACTGTGAACAAAGCCGCCCTAAAGTTTCTTGTCTAGGTCTTTTGCTGGGGCATTCTGTAGGCTTTAGAAGACAGCAGAATTTGCCATCCTGAATAGGCCACTTTGGCATAGGAATTGTTTGAGCTGAAGGCAGTTGAGAAGAAGCAGACACAGAAATCTCTCTGCCTGAGAAACCAGAACAGCCCAGACCCCGATCAGCCTGGAGGCGACCCCCAAGGAGCCCACGTGGCGAGCCCTCTGAACCTGCAGTCCCCCCAAAACTCGGACTCCCCGAAGCTCCTCCTCTGTGTCATCGCTCCTCTGAAAACCCTCACTGTTTTAGGTGGAGATGCTCCGAGTTGCTGCCGCCTCCTGGAGCTACTCGTCGCCAGGCTTCCCCTCATGTGTCTGAGATACATGTTAATAAGCCTGTCTGTTTCTCCCTCGCTAATTTTTCTTTCGTCACAGACGCCAGAGAACCTGCCAGAGTAGAAGGAGGAAGCTTTTTCTCCCCGCAGTGTGTCTTTGCCTCGTCAGAAACTGCCGCTGCTCCCCTCCTGCCCCGTTTCGACTCCTCTGCAGCGCCGTCAGCTGCTTCTGTTCTCAGTTCACTGCCATTCTATTATGTGTGTAGTATCTTACTGTAGTTTTCCCCGCTTTTTCACGGTGAAGAGTTATTTGGGCGTCTTTTCATGTGCTTATTTGCCCTCTGTCTCTCCTGTAGCAAGTTGTCGAACCCTCTGCGCTTTTAGTCGGGCTTTCTCGTTGAGATTTCCAGGTTTAAGCTGTGCTCTGGTGCGGGCCCTGTATCGGACTTGCACTTGCAGGCATTCCCCTCTTGCTTCTGACTCGTCTTCTCATTTTCTATCTAGTGTCTTCTGAAGAGCAAAAGGTTTTAATTTCTATAAACTCCAATTTATGAAAACTTTTTTGTAGTTTGTATTTTTGGTGTCATATCTAAGAATTCTTTTCCAACTCCAGGGTTGTGAAGATCTTCTGTTTTTTCCTTCTAGAAAGTTTCTGGTTTTAGTTCTCAAATTTAGATCTATTTCAAGTATATTTTACGTATAGCAAGACTTGCTTTTCTCCTTATGATGTCCAGCTGAATTTCCTTAGCGTCTTCTGAGAGTCGGCTGACTTCACGCACGTGGTCCAGCCTTGGCTTCTGCGTCCTGTTCCCCTGATGCGCACTCCTTTCCTCACACCAGCATCACCCTGTGTCAGTTCCTTTATCTTCACAATAAGTCTTAAGTCAGTCCTGTGAGCTCATCAGCTCTGTCCTTTTCCAAACTTGTTTTGCTATTTTAGGTCTTTTGAATTGTTATTTACATTTTTGATCCACTTCTCAATTTCCAAAATAATTGAGATTACATTGATCTGTAGATAATTTGGGGAGAATTAACACTTTAAGAAAATTGAGTCTCAGACCCTCCAGCATGGCCTGTCTCTCCACATCCTTGGGTCTTTAATTTCTTTCATCAGGATTTTGTGATGTGTTTTCAGCATACACATCTTGCATGCACACACACTTATGTGCGGGGAGTGTGTGTGTGTGTGTGCATGTATGTGCACATGCGTGTGTGTGTGTGCATGTGCATGTACACATGTGTGTATGGGTGTGTGCGTGTGTACGTGTGCACGTGTATGCGTGCGTGCATGTGTACGTGCGTGCATGCATGTGTGTGCACGTGTGCATGTGTGTGCATGTGTGTACGTGTGCACGTGTATGCGTGCGTGTGTGCACGTGTATGCGTGCATGCATGTGTACGTGCGTGCATGCGTGTGTGTGCACGTGTATGTGTGTGTATGCATGCACGTGCGCATGCGTGCGTGTGCGTGTATGCATGGGTGTGTGCATGTGTGCGTGCACGCGCGCGCATGCACGTGTACGCACGTGTGCACACGCGTGTCCACACATGTGTGTGTATACACATATGTGTGTGTGTTTATATATACATATGTTCCTCTGCTCATGTTTTTGACGCTGTAGACAGGTTTCCCATGCAGTGCACCACAAGCTCAAGCCATGAAACCATCATTTTGTGGGTGTGCTGTTAGTGTCTTTTCAATTTCGGTTTCCACTGTCATTGCTTCTGTGCACAAATATACTTGATTTTTACACACTGACTTTGTATTCTGTGGTTTTGCTAAACATGGCCACTCTACTGGCTTTTCCTATAGATTGTGTAAGTAAAGCCTTCTTTCTTCCCTTCAAGTCTGCAGCCCCTTTTTTCTCCCTGCCTCCGTGCACCTGCTGGACACCAGGGAACAGGAGTGCCGAGAGTGTCTCTGCCCCCGCCTGTCTGGGGAAGCGTCCAGCTGTCCCTCCTCAGTTGCTGTCCCGAAGGTGTCACCCTTGGCTGCCCACCTTCCTGTGCCCTCTGTGCCGTGCCCGCCCCCTCGTCACGTGCCCTTCTTGAACTACCTGGCATGCTCCTCTCTTCTGAATAGACCCCAGCAGGTATAGTGCCACCAGAGGAAGNAGTTGCTGTCCCGAAGGTGTCACCCTTGGCTGCCCACCTTCCTGTGCCCTCTGTGCCGTGCCCGCCCCCTCGTCACGTGCCCTTCTTGAACTACCTGGCATGCTCCTCTCTTCTGAATAGACCCCAGCAGGTATAGTGCCACCAGAGGAAGTAACACACGGGGGCTTTAGTGGCGGAAAGGCTGTTGCGCCTTTCCTCCTCAGTGGGCCCCAAGTCTGTCCTCCTGAGTGGGTGAGGCCCAGGGGATACAGTGACCTGATGTCACCCAGATCAATCAGGGAAGCTGTGGATTATGACACATTGGGCACATTTAAGTGGTTGGCAGGTCAGCGCTCCCCAGGACAGCCTGTGGAAGCCTCTGACATGTAAAGAGTACACGCCCATATGTTCTGGACGTGGTCAGCCTCTAGAAGGACAGGCTGGCAGCTGGCAACAGCGGTGACCCCAAGGTGGAACCCGTGTAGCAGGGGAGAGACAAGCTTATTCTTGGCTGTATTTTATATCCTTTGGAATATTTCAGATTTTGTTCTGTGTTTCTATATCACCCACTTAAATCTGAATTAAGCTCTCCCAAAAATGAAGAGTCCTGATGTGTAAGTCATAGACGTCATTTGAGTATTAAATATGTGACTCCTCCCTACTCCAGTAAAAACACTGTGGCTACTTAAAATCTCAAACTTCAGATGTAGCCCTCCTACCCAGCTGAACATTCGTGGAGTCTGACCATTTCTTTATCCCTTTTCAATGAAATGTGTTGCCCAATTCANATAGACGTCATTTGAGTATTAAATATGTGACTCCTCCCTACTCCAGTAAAAACACTGTGGCTACTTAAAATCTCAAACTTCAGATGTAGCCCTCCTACCCAGCTGAACATTCGTGGAGTCTGACCATTTCTTTATCCCTTTTCAATGAAATGTGTTGCCCAATTCAGTTCCAAGAAATGTTTGTTTCTCGTGGCTTTGTGCCTGCAAGACTCACAGGCATATTCCATCGGGAGAAGGGCAGAGCTTTGTGGGAGTCCAGCAGAGAAGCAGCGGTCTTCTCCTGGGGACTCTGCCTGCTGAGAGGAGTCAGAGGTGGGCGAGCTCCTGTCAGGCCCTGGCAAGAGGCCCCCAGACCAGGCCAGGAGGTGGGGGAGGAGCCTGGGGCGGGCCGCCGATGCCGACTGGGGGAGGCCCTCCTGGCCGTGCCTGGCGGCCTCTGCTCTCCTGCGGCCTGCGCTCCGCGGCAGCCTCTGCCGCTGTGTGCCTGGGCCCTCTGCCTCCTCGCTGGCATGGGCTCCTCGTCTGACGCTGGATGCCGTGGCCTCAGTGCCCTGTGCGGCCTGTGGTGGGCAGGATTCGGCTCGCATGGCCAGAGCTGAGCCAGGCGTGCTGCGTCCGCTGTGCAAGTGGACAGAGGGCTGGCCTTGCACCGCCGCTCGTGGCGGTGGGAGGTGAGCAGAGGCCCGTGGTGGACGTGCTGACGTGCTGCGGGGACAGCGGGCAGGGGAACGGAGGTGAGGCAGGGGACGGCGCCGCAGCCCCGGCTCTCGGGACGGCGCATCCGTTTCACCTGACTTCCTGGCTGTGCCCAGCAGGTGCGTCTGTCGATGTCTAGAGTCCAGAGTGTGGGCACTGCGGGCAGAGACCTGGCCCCACCTGCCTGGGTACTCTGAGTGGCCTTGCAAAACGAGACGGAAGATAGACTAACAGGAAGAAACGGGCATTTTCAGGCCTCTTAAAGCACCTGCGGCGGGGACACTCCTCGGCACCGAGGAGGAGCTGCTGGCCTGGGCTAGCAGCGCATCTTAGGGAAGGGACAGTGGGTTTCGGAGGAGAGTCGAGGCGAAGGAGGGGCTGCGGGGTGTGGGGTGTGCGAGACCCTCTGGGGCTGACGCCTCCTCACTGCTCTGACTCTGATACCACTGCCGTATTGTGGGTGCATTCCTCAGCCCCCAAGCCCAGCAGCAGGGCGTCCTTCTCCTGAAACCTCCCCCCTCCTGGCAGATGGGACCGGGCCCCAGCGAGGCCACCTACAGCCCCCAGAGGAGCCAGAGAGGAGGGCGCATCGTGAGAGAGCCTGGCAGGACGGCGTCTGGGAGAAGCACGAGGCAGAAAGATGGGAAGGCAAGGCGCCTGACGAGGCAGGAGGCCTGGAGCCTCGCAGGACAGGCCGCCTGTTCAGTGACCAGGCCGCGTCAGCGACCTGCCACCTGCCCCCGACAGCTGCTGGATGAAGCTAGCAGACAGAAGGTTTGGGGGCCCGCGAGGCAGGCCTCCCTGGGAGGCTGCCAGTCTCCTGCCTCATGAGAGCCGGCATGTATCTTTGTGGAAGCCCGAGATGGAGCCCTCCTCCTTGGAGAGGAGGGGTGTGTCCTGGGTGAGGGCAGGCTGGCCCAGCAGCTCTGGGCTCTTCAATAGTGTTGTCTTTGGTGACGAGACTGTGGTCCCGAGTTAGGCTGTGTGTCCTGAGCTCCCAAAGGAAGCACCTGAATTTTAAGAACATTTAATTTTATGTTGTCCCTTATTGCTCCTGTTTCCGCATGTGATTTGCCGAGTATTTAGGACGTGTGTACATGTGGACCGTGAGCACACGTGTGTACAGGTGCTCACGTGGCGAGCCCCCCCCCCCCCCCCCCNGAACGGCTATCCGCAGCCTCGGTGGTGGGTGGTGGCGGAGGTTAACCTCTGTGCCACCCTGTCCCCTCTCCTATGTGACTGAACCCCCCCCTCCCTGGGGCCCTGGGGGCATCCCCGGGGGCACCCCCCCCCCCCCCCCCCGCTGGACAGCATGGTCCCGTGCTCAAGGCCACGGAGTGCGGGGAGGGGGGCAGCCTGGTGCCCTCCGCCACTCCAAGTTGTGGGCACGCGTCTGCTAACTGCCCATGTTCTTTCCTGGAAAGAAAGGTGAATGCACGACACATGGTGGTTGTGGAGTGTATTTAAACACCGCGATCCTGTACCAGGCAATGCTCATCACATGCGTGTACCTGTGTACACGTTTTCACTGGCATTCTGCCTCCTCGGTGCCGAGCCTGGGTCAGGAATGCACAGCTGTTGACAGTGGGCATCCTCAAACTTTGGGGCCCTAGGAGTTTCCTGCAGACTTTGTGGAAGTGCAGATTCCAGGAGGAGTTCCTCTGGAGATTCCTCCACCCCAGAGGCTGCTTTCTCCCCTGGAACGAGCCAGGGAGCTTGCATTAGGGAGCCCTGAAGCTGTCTGGATGCAGGGGGCCGATGGTCACATGTCGAGAGACGCTGGTTCATAGACCCAGGCAGGTGATAACCGGCTCATTCCGCAGGCCTGACAGGAACACGTGTGCGCACGTGCTACATAAGCTAAAGACACACAAGTGCACACACGGTGCGAGCCGACTGTGCGTGCTCTCGTGAGCTAGGTGCACACACGCGTGAGTTCTAAGCTGTAGCTCATACAAGCACAGACACACTAGATGTGCACACTTGTGAATTCTCAGCCATGGCTCACGCGAGCTCACACATTTCTGGGGTATCTGGGGCAAAATCCTCAGTAGACACCACCCACCACGTGCCACAGCATGGATGCTGGGGCAGGAGGGGCTGTGACTTGGCTGCCTTGGGTTCCTGCCCCCTCACCCCATCCCACACCCCGCCCCGGGCCCGGCCAGCACCCCTGGCAGAGCTGCCCCTGGATCTGTTAGATTTCCACCAGGTGCCCTGAGCCACAGTCTGAGTGACATGGGAGAAGGAGCCCGCCCGGCCCCAGGCTGTGGACGTCATGGCAGTGACGGGGTGTGTTTGGGTGGACGTGGCACTTCCAAGACAAAATGTGGCCTCTGTGACCTTCCTGCACTGTCCGTCTCCCAGTGCTCTGTCCTGGGTTTCGGTCTGAGGTGACTGACACGTATGATGGAGACCCTGCCGGCTAGGCAGGTCGGGCGGGCAGGTCGGCCCCTCGTGACTGGTCTTCTCTGCACTGGTCTTCCAGGAAAGGTGGCCATCCAGAAGGAAGACCTGCAGAAGTACCACAACAGGGACACGTGGTTCCAGCTTCAGCACGTGGACGCTGACTCCGAAGTGCAGGTGAGGCTCGGGAGCCCACGGGTCCCGGCGCCTCGGGGTGGAGGAGGCCTGGCTGTGGCTGGAGAGACAGATGCAGCCTGCTTGTCTTCAGCGGAAACGGGGAGCAGACTGTCCCCTGGCCGCGTCCTCCTGGTGGTTCATTTTGTTTGTTCCATCGGTTGCTGTCAGACTTAGTTGTGCAGCTTAAAAATATAAAATGCAGAAGAACGTGACAGATAATTGAATATAAAAAGAGAATAAGGTGAGAAAACCTAAGGCTGTGGGCTTCTGTCTACTGGAGGCGCCCACGTGTGTCCTGGCTCCCTGCCCCAAGAAGGACTGAAGGGGTGATGAAGGGTCTGTGGCCTAAGCGTCCCCAGGGCCCACCCGGTGCCCCAGCCATATGCTAACTGGAAGCGCCACCTTGACCAGGCCCGGAGCTTCCCCCCAGCAGGGCCCTGCCTGGGCCCAGGGTCCAGGAGACCCTCGCTGGGGGGCCTGCTTGCATCTTCTCTTCCCTGGTGACCCTGCCTGTGCTCCTGGTCGGCCTGTCCCCGAGCCCAGGCCGTGCCTGGTTCCAGGACCAGAGCCTCTGCCAGCAGCGTGGCAGCCCAGGGTCTGTGCTGAGATGGGTCTGCACTGAGCTCAGTGGAACGTGGCGCTGGTGCTCTGGGCCTCAGCTTCCTCCCCATCACACAGGGTTTTATAAGCAGCAGGGTCACGGACTGAATCCTCTGGGGGCCCCATGAGGCCTTCCAGGGGGTCAAAGAGCAGGATCCCAGACTGAATCCTCTGGGGAGCCCACGAGGCCTTCCCAGGCTCCTGGCCCAGTGTCCATATGCCTCCTCGTGGGCCCAGGGCCTCCACTGAGCTCGGAGCTGTGTGCCAGGCTCAGGATTTCTGCTGTGGACGCCTTGTGACCACTGGGGCCGTGCCCAGACTGTGACAGGGAGACGGCACACGGGTGCGTTGAGATGCCCAGGATGTGGTGAGGGTGCTCACACTTGGTCGATTCTGCGGGAGGCGGAGGGGCCTGTGATCACTCGGAGCCAGGGGCGGTGCCCGAGTCCCGGGGCAGTCCCGACTGTGACGCCGGCGCTGGAGGACGACAGCGGCCACTGCTGCTCGGTGGCCGGGAGGGCCCTCCTCGGGAGGCGGTCAGACACGCGTGCCGCGTGCGCTTCACGCCAGTCCCCGCTGCCTCCGCCCACACCTTCCCGCCGCTGCTGTTCTCAAGAGTCTCCACCTGCAGCCACGACAAACCCACTGCTCAGTCCCCAGATTTGAGTGCTGCTCTGGTGGCAAGTGTGGGTTTCCCTTGTTCTTGCCTTTTTGGAAAGGCTTAGCTTTTAGTTCTGAAGTTGTTGTCGAGTCACAGGAAGTCGCAGGAAAGGCTTCCCAGGGCGTGCTGGTTAGCCGTTTACACTCAGAGGCGCGTCGTGTCTGGGCCCTGTCCCTCCCCGGACCCCGCCTGCCGGCAGCCGTGCGCCTGGGCAGGGCCCCCACCACTCAGGTCCCGCCAGCCCCTGGTGTGCCTGCGTGTGCCCTCGTGGGCTGGCGTGAGCTCACGTGGCCCCTCTGTGGCTGCAGCCGCGCTGTCGGAACCACGGCTGCTTTCCTGGAGCCAGCAGGAAGTCCTCGCTTTCATTTCCGGTTTTGGTAACTTGTGTTCTCTTTCTCTTTCTTTAGCATGGTTAGAAGTTTATCGATTTTGCTGTTGCTTTTTTAAGTAGCTTTGGTTTATGTATGTTCTCTGTTGATTTCCTGTTTTTGGTTTCATTGATTTCTGCTTCGATTCAAGGTATTTGTTTTCTTCTGACGCTTTAGACTTAATTTCTCTTTTCCTAGCTTCCTAAGGTAGAAGCCTAGATTACTGATTTTTAGGCCTTCCAACTTTTCCAGTATCTGGACTCACTGCTTTGACTCTCCCTCTGAATGTTGCTTCGGCTGCACCTCATAAACCTTGATGCTTTATCTCATGTCAACTTATGAAGAGAAACAAATTCAAAGGTTTTTTCCCTGAAACTTCTGCTTTGGCCCCCTCATTATTTGGAAATGTGTTGTTTAATCTCCATATATTGTGTTGTTTTTAGCTTTCCATCTATCACTGAGTTCTAGTTCAGTTTCCAGTGTGGTCTGAGAGTGGCTGCGATGCTTTCTAGACTTGCTGACGTGTATTTGAAGCCAGGCTGGTCCGTCCCAGTGGATGTTTCATGTGACCGGGTCTGTGAAGCTGTTCAGTCCTTATTCCCCTTACATAAGACTGGGAAGTCTATGAAATCAGCATCTCCAGAGCTCTGCCCCGAGTCTCTCTTCTCTCAGACCAGCTTGACGCAAGAGTGAGGCCTTGGCGAAGTCTCACGACCTCATGCCTGGGCTCACAGCCAATGAGCAACGTTCAGCTGACCCTCCTATGGCAGGGGGACACCTCAGCCCTCGGCCTGGCAGGGGTTCGGAGCCACCTCCCTGGAGGGGNCGTGCTGGTTAGCCGTTTACACTCAGAGGCGCGTCGTGTCTGGGCCCTGTCCCTCCCCGGACCCCGCCTGCCGGCAGCCGTGCGCCTGGGCAGGGCCCCCACCACTCAGGTCCCGCCAGCCCCTGGTGTGCCTGCGTGTGCCCTCGTGGGCTGGCGTGAGCTCACGTGGCCCCTCTGTGGCTGCAGCCGCGCTGTCGGAACCACGGCTGCTTTCCTGGAGCCAGCAGGAAGTCCTCGCTTTCATTTCCGGTTTTGGTAACTTGTGTTCTCTTTCTCTTTCTTTAGCATGGTTAGAAGTTTATCGATTTTGCTGTTGCTTTTTTAAGTAGCTTTGGTTTATGTATGTTCTCTGTTGATTTCCTGTTTTTGGTTTCATTGATTTCTGCTTCGATTCAAGGTATTTGTTTTCTTCTGACGCTTTAGACTTAATTTCTCTTTTCCTAGCTTCCTAAGGTAGAAGCCTAGATTACTGATTTTTAGGCCTTCCAACTTTTCCAGTATCTGGACTCACTGCTTTGACTCTCCCTCTGAATGTTGCTTCGGCTGCACCTCATAAACCTTGATGCTTTATCTCATGTCAACTTATGAAGAGAAACAAATTCAAAGGTTTTTTCCCTGAAACTTCTGCTTTGGCCCCCTCATTATTTGGAAATGTGTTGTTTAATCTCCATATATTGTGTTGTTTTTAGCTTTCCATCTATCACTGAGTTCTAGTTCAGTTTCCAGTGTGGTCTGAGAGTGGCTGCGATGCTTTCTAGACTTGCTGACGTGTATTTGAAGCCAGGCTGGTCCGTCCCAGTGGATGTTTCATGTGACCGGGTCTGTGAAGCTGTTCAGTCCTTATTCCCCTTACATAAGACTGGGAAGTCTATGAAATCAGCATCTCCAGAGCTCTGCCCCGAGTCTCTCTTCTCTCAGACCAGCTTGACGCAAGAGTGAGGCCTTGGCGAAGTCTCACGACCTCATGCCTGGGCTCACAGCCAATGAGCAACGTTCAGCTGACCCTCCTATGGCAGGGGGACACCTCAGCCCTCGGCCTGGCAGGGGTTCGGAGCCACCTCCCTGGAGGGGTCAGGGCATGGCTCCCGTTGGGGTCAGAGCAAGCCCAGGGGACACTTACGTGTGCAGCCAAGCAGCCGATGGCCCTTGTGTCCGTGGGAGGTTTCGGAAAGGAACTCAGAGACAGTGACCCAGTGCCACTCCGTTCTGAGGAAAGTCAGTCTAGTTTAGCGTCACGCTCGCACACAGAAGCACCCGCGCCGTGCCCTCCTGTTGCGCCTTCGGGGGCTGGTCTTCCCTGCTCTGTGTGCAGCCCTGATAATGCCCTGGCTGTGCCCACCTGTCGTCCTGCCCACTTGCTCTCCTCAGCCAGGGGCCCTTTGCACACACGGCGCCAGCCCAGCTGCGTTCCTCCAGCCCTGCCCCCTCCTCCCAGAGCACCCATGAGCACTGACTTCCTTCCTGAAGAGCGGGGCTGAGGCTCCTGGCCTCCGACCAGCCTCACGGCGGACACAGAGATACCAAGCGTGCCGAGGCCCCCAGCGTGCGGTGAGCTTAGCCCAAGTAGCAGCTGGAGGTGCTGTAGACACTGCCCTCGGGGCCTTTTCCTTTTCTTTCTTCTGACACAGCACTTGCATTAACAGCCTGCCCAGCGTAAAGCAGGAGAGCTGGAGACGTAAACTCTGGGATCTGATCTGGGCAGGTAGACGGGCCGTGGATGCCACACTGGGTCAGGTGTCACCAGCCCTTGAGGGGAGCCTGGGAGCCCCCACTGCTCATGGCCCCTGTGACCCCCTGCCCTTCTGCCTTCCAGGGCAAGGCCCACCTGGAGCTGAGGCTGAGTGAGGTCATCACCGATTCGGGTGCTGTCTGCCACAAACTGGCCACGCGGTAAGACCCAGGGCAGCCCCACCGCCGGTCTGCTTGGCCCTGAACCTGACCCCAGCCAGTGGGCAGGTCATGATTTGTAAACAGATGAGTCAGGATTCCCAGAAGCAGGGCTTCCCCAGAGAAGGTCTGAACATCCTGGTGAGGCACACACTCACCCTGGAGGCGACATGTTTGGTTTTTGCAAATAACCAGTCACTCAGGGTGACGGTTACCAGAGGTTGGGGTCACGCCCCTGGCTTTATGCTCAAGGAAATGGTGAGTTGGGGGCAGAGTTGGGGGTTGACCTTTGACCTCAACCCCCAAATCTCAGCTGCTTCTACCCATAATGCTTGGTGAGTGTGCATGTGTGCACCACTTTGTGTGCAGGTGTGTAGGAGTGAGTGTGCACCTGTGGGTGTGTGCCTGCATGTCTGTAGGGGTGAGTGTGCACATGTGTGTACAAGTGTGCAGGGGTGAGTGTGCCTGCGGGTCTGCAGGGGTGAGTGTGCACTGTGTGAGTTCAGCTTGGGCACACACCCCGGTGTGGTTGTGCCTTTCCAGCTGAGACGGGCTCTGGGCAGGCGGCTCTGAACAGGCTCACGTGCGGGGCTGTGCACCCGGTGCAGCGACGTCCCCGGGAGGAGGGCTGATGAGCCCACGACACGTCTCCCACGTGCATCCTGGGAGGCGGCATGTCGGTTTCCTTTCCTCTGAGATGTTCGGGTGAGACGTTCTTGTGAGACGTTCAGGTGGCCACAGTCAGGCCGTACCCTTGCCGCTCGGAGCCTTCCGAGTGCTGGTTGATGAGGGGGGCGGTGCCGGCCAGCAGGCGGCTGTCTGGCAGGCAGCTGGCCCCACGTCCAGGCAGGCCTCCGAGACGCCAGGTGCAGGAGGAGCTGCTCCCCGACTAAGCTGCTGCCAGGACATCTTTGTCCCTGAGGCTCCAGAGTGAGCCCACCACCCGGCCTTCTTCCTGATTCACAGCTGGGTGTGATCAGAATCCTTCAGCCTTTAACTTGGGCCTTTGCAAGTGTGGGACAAGTGAGTCCCTCCTCCTGCTTCCAGCCCCAGGGCCACAGCTTTGTGCACCCCAACTGAGGACCTCCTTCCACCCTCCCACCCGGTGGGTCACCCTGTGTGTTCCTCCCGGGGAGATCCACCCAACGTCCCACTGTGGCTGCTGGGCTACCGAGCCCCTGGGCCTCTCGGGGTGTCACCCTCACAGAAACCCCCTCCCAGGCCTCGCGGGGTGTCTGCCCCTCACACAAACCCGCTCCCTGGATCCCTCGGGGTGTTAGCCCCTCACATAAACCCCCTCCCTGGATCCCTCGGGGTGTCAGCCCCTCACGCAAGCCCCCTCCCCAGGCCTCTCAGGGAGTCAGCCCCTCACACAAGCCCCCTCCCCAGGCCTCTCGGGGAGTCAGCCCCTCACACAAGACCCCTCTCCAGGCCTCTCAGGGAGTCAGCCCTTCACACAAGCCCCCTCCCCGGGCCCCTCGGGGTGTCTGCCCCTCACACAAGCCTCCTCCCCGGGCCCCTCGGGGTGTCAGCCCCTCACACAAGCCCCCTCCCCGGGCCCCTCGGGG
>SJYA01003581.1:409859-430656 GCA_006410615.1 Neotragus moschatus | reverse complement strand
GGCCTCTCGGGGTGTCAGCCCCTCACACAAGCCCTCTCCCCGGGCCCCTCGGGGTGTCTGCCCCTCACACAAGCCCCCTCCCTGGGCCTCACAGGGTGTCTGTCCCTCACACAAGCCCCCTCCCTGGGCCTTGCAGGGTGTCTGTCCCTCACACAACCCCCCTCCCCAGGCCTCACAGGGTGTCAGCCCCTCACACAAACCCCCTCCCTGGGCCCCTCGGGGTGTCAGCCCCTCCCTGGGCCCCTCAGGAGCCCTTGGCTAGCTCACGGCTTCACGCCCATCCCTGGAAACATGCCTAAGATTCTTGTTTAGTGAGAAGTTAGTTCACAGAGGGAGGAGCGTGACCCAGACCGGGTCCATAGCAGGGAGAGAAAGGCAATACTCCAGAAAGAAGGGTGGAAAGGAAAGACATTCGCTGATGTCGTTGAAGCCCAGCCTGTCCAGAGGCAGAGACGGAGACAGGGTCTCCCACTCACAGAGCAGGAGCAGCGGAGCTCTGCCCGGAGAGAGGAGGCCCCGCGGAGGGCCAGGACCGCCAGGCCCCTCGAGGGGCAGAAGCCACCCAGGTGCCCGTCTGCAGGCATGAATGGGACCTCGGTCTCCTCAGAGCAGGAAGGCGGGACACTTAGACCCTCCGAGTCTGAGTGGGGTTAGGGCTCTGCTTCTAGCCAGGATGGGACAGTGAGACGCGTGCCCTCTCTCACCTCCAAGAGCCAAGAGCTGACGCCGTCTGCACCAGCCGTGCGGACGGGGCGGCCCCCACGGGAGGAAGCAGACGAGGCCGCCGCAGGCCCACTTTCGCCCCAGGCATGCACTGGTGACGGCCAGCGAGCTCCCCCAGCGGAGCCCCGGGCGAGCGAGAGGAGACACAGAGCCCCAGCGTCTCCTGCGGGCGGCACACTCGGCGGCACTCCCTGGACCTTCGCGAGCGGGCAGGGTGGAACCCCTCAGGGCCGGGGGGCAAGAGGGCTGAGGCAAAGGGGCCGCAGAGCTGGGGCCATTCGAGTCTCCCCCAGCCCAGTGGAGAGCACGCTCTCACTCGGACACCCAGCAGACCAAACTGCCCCCAGACGAGGCCACCAGCACCTCCCGGACAGAGCTGCGGAGCAGTCTCTTCAAACAAGAGACCACAGCCTCTGATGGCACAGAGGGGCCCAGATCCCGGGCACCGACAATGTGAGGTTCACAGCATCCAGCCAGGAGTTCAAGCAGGAGCAAGTCCTGTCCAGCAACAGACCAAGGCGCCAGGTGATGGACAAGGGCAGTCCAAGAGCTGGTAGACCACGATCCAGACCCAAAGGGAGCCAGGAGCCAGGGCCGTTGACCGAGCAAAGCCTGAGATGGGGTTTCCCTGCCCAAGGCGAATGTTGCAGGCAGCACACAGGCCAGGGCTGGGAGCCCCTGCAGTGCTGGGCCCTCAGGCCCCGGAGAGCACAGACCGTCCTGCCTGACAGGGCTGCGTAGACCTCTCTCGAGCTCCTGGGGTCGGAAGGCAGGGGCTTCGCTCTGGGAACTCTGCACTGCGGACAGGGGACGTCACCTACCGTATCATAAACAGGGCGTTGCGCCTCCAAACCAGCAGCCACTGCAGCCGCCCCCAGCAGCGCCTTCCCCCAATGGTCTCGGGGTGGACAGTCCAGGACTCTGGCCTTAGAGAGTGGAGATGCCCATCAGAGGAATGATCTCAGTGAGCCCAGACTCCCGCCCGTATCTTCCGCTGTGTGGAAAAGCACTAATCTCCTTAGCTCGAGGTGTCTGGGTCTGATCAACAGTGATCTTTCGGTATTCCGACCACCTGGTCTTTGTCACGGGCGCCCTTTGCACCCTGGTGCTCTCACCTGTTCTGAGCCGTCTGACAGGCTGCAGCCTCAGAAAGGCCGCCGCGTAAACGCGGCCCTCAGCTCCTGTGCTATGCTCTGTTTTCAGCCAGCACTGGAAACATGTCTGTCTTTCCCATGGGCGCACACACACTTCCTCTTGCCCCCAGGTGCTTGCTGCCTGCCGACCCGGATGTCCCCCTCTGTTTACTAGATAGGAGCCTGGGAAGCGCTTTGCAGGGACTTGTGGCTCTTGGCCTGAGCTGTTGAGACATCTGCCCTCCCAGACCTCAGGGCGGCTGTGAGAGACGGCCCCTGGGCCTCAGATGCTCTCCTGACCTCCACTTCTCTCCTCAGCATCCTCGAGTGCCAGGGCCTCCCCATCGTGAATGGGCAGTGTGACCCTTATGCCACCGTGACCTTGGCGGGACCGTGCAGGCAAGTACAGCCTCAGCCGCAGGGTGGGTGCGGTCACTGAGGTGTGTCTTCCTTCCTGAAACCAGGTGGGCCAGGCAGGCTGTGTAGGTCTCACTTCCTTCTGTTTCCTTCATGGCCTAAAGTTTGTAAGAAGAAAGCCTTCCTGTTCTTCACGTGGGCGTTTCTGGCTCAGTAAAGGGTCCTGATTTGCTTACCATCTGGTGCCGGAGACATATAACAGCTGGTGGTTGAGGCCGGGTGGTCTGTGCCCTGGAGGGCCGGGTGGTCTGTGCCCCGGAGGGCCGGCCGGGTGGTCTGTGCCCCGGAGGGCTGGCCGGGTGGTCTGTGCCCTGGAGGGCGGCCGGGTGGTCTGTGCCCTGGAGGGCCGGTGGCCCAGCCTTGGTGGAATCACAGTGTTTTCTGTCCAATCTTTACCCTTGAATGCAGGTCAGAAGCGAAGAAGACGAAGGTGAAGAAGAAGACCAACAACCCCCAGTTTGACGAAGTGTTTTACTTTGAGGTCGGTGTTTCCGTGGCACAAACACAATCGGTACCCATACCGCAGGGTCTTTGGCAAAAGGGCCCTCGGTCACTGCTGTGGAGAGGTCTGGGGTGCTGTCCCGCACCTGGAGTCCCTCCCACCCTCCAGTGTGACCCCCAGGAGCTCCTTCCTTCCCTGGGCAGAAAGGCTGTTTGCTGCTTCCAGTCTGACCTGGGTTTGTGTTGAATGCTGACAAAGCAATACTTTCCAAACTACCAAGACTTTGGAGTTTCTGGCTGGCTTGATTTGGGTTTTTTGCTCCACCGTCTCCACTGAGCAGAAGAGGGAGGCTTGTTTCACCACAGTAGTGAGGGTTTTGGGGCTGGAGGTAGTGCATTCAAACGAGAGCCCCCAACTGCCCCTTTGAACCAGAACCACCAGTTGGCTGGTGGGTGAGGGCCAGACTGGCACAGAACTGCCAACCACTGGCTCAGAGGTGCCAGCCCCAGTAACACTCGAGAGGCCATTGTCCCCCACAAAGGCCACCATAGGTGAGCATGAGGGTCTCGCTGCCATCTCCATGGCTCACTGCCCAGTGCGGGGAGGGCAGGGCAGCCGTCCCCCATGCAGCGACTGTGGCATCAGGGCTCCCAGAGCAAGGGTGGGTGCGCCACCCTCCAGGGGCAGTGGGCAGGGCTCCTGGAGTGGGGCTGGAGGGGTGTGCCACCTCCAGGGGCAGTGGGCAGGGCTTCTGGAGTGGGGCTGGAGGGGCATGCATGGAGCGAGGGGCAGTGGGAAGGGCTTCTGGAGTGGGGCTGGAGGGGTGCGCTACCCCCAGGGGCAGTGGGCAGGGCTCCTGGAGTGGGGCTGGAGGGGTGCGCCACCCCCCAGGGGCACTGGGCAGGGCTCCTGGAGTGGGGCTGGAGGGTTGCGGCACCCCCANAAAGGGTGCCCAGCCCTCCCTCACAGGGTGCTTCTGCAAGGCTGTGCAGCAGTGAGCCAGCAGCCAGGGGCAACAGAGGCCTGACGCTTGCTCTCCGTGCCCACAGGTGACCAGGCCCTGCAGCTACAGCCGCAAGTCCCACTTCGACTTTGAGGACGAGGATGTGGACAAGCTGGAGATCCGGTGCGTGAGGGCATTTGGGGTCAAGATTCCCAGGCAGTGTGCGCAGGCTCCTGTCTCCTGCTGGACCCTTGTGCTGTGTTTGGAAACTGGGCAACAACCATGAAGCTTATAGTGAACGGTGTTGGATCGCAACCTCCGGAGATTTAGCTTCAGGACCGGGGACCAGGCCTGATCACTCAGAGCTTTTGTCTGGCAGAAGGTTTATTACAGTGAAAAGGGAGAGAGAAAGCTTCTGACACAGACATCAGAAGGGGGATGGGGAGTGTCCCCCTCGCTAGTCTGATCGAGGCTTTAAGCACTTTTGCCAGACGCGCTCCCACAACACACTCTTAAGATAGCAAGGTTACTCAGAAGCTTCCTGTTAAGAGGAAGAAACGTGTCCTTGAGCAAGATATTGTTGTTACATAATCATTAGCACAGAGCTTAAGGAAAAACACACCTTTGGGCAAGATGAATTGTTCTGTATTGTTGTGTAAATAGTTAGCCTTAAAGATTATTGTCATAACAACTCAGAGTTTAAGAAACAATGTCTTATGTGACTAAGACAAAGCAGTGTAGAAAGAAACGTTTGTCCCTTTCTCCTCCTTGAGGGCCCCGGACTCCTTACCAACCAACCTAAGACGTAACTGTCTCATCTATAGACCGGAACGCCAGTTTTCTGAATCGTTTTAGCACGAGGGTGCTGGGAGTTGGCTAGTGTCCACTTTGCAGTGTCTTCCCGGGTGCAGTGCAAAGGCTCCAAGCCTCTCTGTGTGTGAGGCCTGGCACACGGTTCCACTGCTTCAGGGCCCCGTGGTGGGGCCTCTAGCAAGGCCTCGCATCCCCCTGGGCCTCGCCAGCCCTCTTGCCTCCCTGGCTGCAGCTCCACCCCCTGTGTCTGGGGATAGATCATATGCCTGAGTCTGGGGTAGCCACAGTGGGTCTGACCACCATGCTCATGAGAACCGTAGGGCTTCCCCAGATTTGACACCGTTTCAGTTTGCTTTCCTGTGGGTCAGGATTTCCCTTGAAGCCTGAGGTTCTGACACTCAGTTGGGGGCAGGCTGGGGTCTGTCCTGCAAGCCCAGCCTCTGCATAGCGACAAGCCGTGGGCTGGGGCTCTGGGCAAGCCACTCTCCCTCCAAGGGCCTAAGCGCTTGGACCTTAGGTTTCAGCTGTGCTCAGAGTGGCCTGCAGGCCTGTCCTGCCCCAGCTCTCGGCTTCGAGGCTCCTGTTGCTGGGCCACCTGGTAAGAGGCCCCATGCCTTCTGCCTTCCAGGGTGGACCTGTGGAACGCCAGCAATCTGAAGTTCGGGGACGAGTTTCTGGGGGAGCTGAGGGTCCCACTGAAGGTGCTGCGGCAGTCCAGCCCCCATGAAGCCTGGTGAGGCCCCCACGGCCTGGCAGCCCCGACAGTGACTTCACCACCCTGTCCCACCACTGGGGTGGGGGCAGGCACAGATCACTCGCCTCGCCTCACCCCAGAGCCCACTCACTTGCGAACATGTGGGCAGATGGTGCTGTGCCCCAGGGAGCGTCCGTCCCGGGAAACCGGAATTCCTGTTTCTATTCCCAGGCGGCCCTGCTTGACCAACAGCCTGGCCTCGGGACAGGGCTGGACGGGAGGCCTGCAGGTGGTCAGAGCCTCAGCCGCTTCATACCTCAGGCTGCCTGGCATGGGTGCTCAGGGCAGCTGGGTGCTGCAAGGCCGTGGGTGGGCCGGGAGGACAAGGATATCAGGAGCGCCACTGGGTGCCCCTGTGCCTGGGGCTACCCAGCCGTGTTACGAGCCCTCCGTCCCCACTAGTGTCCACTTCTGAGGGTCTTTCCACCCGGGGCTGCTCGTCTTCCAGGGTCGGTCTCCAGGGCAAATGGTTTCACCACAGAGGCTCCTGCACTGCTCACGGCCCTGCCTCTCCCTCCCACACCCCCTTCTGAGTCTGTGGCTCTGTGATCAGCCCAGAGTGAGCGACCATGGGGGCTGCCCCCATGCAGACTCTGTGGGGGCATCGGGTGGGGGACCCTCCAGGTGCAGGGACTCTGGGCGGGGTCAGGGGCGGCCCCTGCAGGGTGGGGATGTGCAGGGGGTGTCCTGCAGAGTGTCCCCTTGCCTCAGACGCTGACTCCAGCCCGTGTCAGGAGGGCCGCTGCAGCAGGGTCCCTGGGGAGCGGCAGCCTCATGCCACCTGTCCGTGGCTCCCACACCAGGTACTTCCTCCAGCCTCGGGACAACGGCAGCAAGAGCTTGAAGCCAGGGGATCTGGGCTCCCTGCGCTTGAATGTGGTCTACACGGAAGATCATGTTTTCTCCTCCGACTACTACAGCCCCCTGCGGGACCTGCTGCTGAGGTCGGCGGACGTGGAGGTACCTACGTGGCTCCCCCAACGGCCCTGCCCACCTCCACCCGGCACCCGGCAGCCTCCCCCCACCCCCACCCCTCAGCCTGGACCTCCCAGCCTGCCTAGTGGTTGGGACTATCTGTGTCTCCCTTTACTGGGGGTGGGGACCCCACAGCCACAGGACAGCCACGGGAACCCCACACCCCCACACGGGAGCCACGGGAACCCCACACCCTGACATGGGAGCCACGGGAACCCCACACCCCGACATGGGAGCCACAGGAACCCCTACACCCCCATACGAGAGCCATGGGAACCCCACACCCCCACACGGGAGCCACGGACCACACACCCAAACACGGGAGCCACGGGAACCCCACCCTCCACTCGAGAGCCACGGGCACCCAAAAGGCCTGGGACTTGCGGTTTCTCTGACTGTGACCCCAGAGTCTCGGCGGGCCCTCTGCACAGTGGCTGGTGCTGCGAGTGGGTGGTGGGCCTGGCTCCTGGAGCGGGCGGGCAGGTAGGGGCTCACCTCCCGCACCCTGCCCCAGCCTGTCTCTGCGTCGGCGGCCCACATCCTGGGCGAGGTCTGCAGGGAGAAGCAGGAGGCGGCCATCCCGCTGGTGCGGCTCTTCCTGCATTACGGCCGGGTGGTGCCCTTCATCAGTGCCATTGCCAGCGCCGAGGTCCGCAGGACCCAGTGAGTGCCCGCTGGGCCTGAGACCCTCTGGGGTTCTGGGCTGCCGAGGGGCTGGGCGGGGCCCAGGCAGTTGGAGGAAGCCACGCGGACTTCACCAACATGCTGACTCTCTCACAGCGGTGCCTTTCCCCCTGGAAACGAGGTGGGTGGCGGGCGAGCAGGGAGCTGGGTGCCTGGGGGCAGCTCAGTTCTGAGGTCGGGGCTGCGGGGTCAGCAAGAAGCCGGCATCAGGGGCCGGGTCCCTGCTCCCCAGGGCCTGCCACTGTTCTGGGAGGTGGGCTCTGCCGGGACCAACAGCTCAGAAAGGTCCACATGAGTCTGTGGAGACGTGGCGAGGCCACCCTCTGCCCCGGGGCTGTCCTGAGTCGCTGAAGACCAGATGCGGCTCTTGAAGTGCAAGGTCCTGGGGGCCCCGTGGTGGGGGGGGGGTCAGTTATGCAGCAGGCAGGCCTGGACCCCTGGCTGCTGCAAGGCGTTCGTTGGTCAGGGCAGCCCCCGACTCCCTGGACGCCTCCCCATCCATGCTGTTTTCTAGGGACCCCAACACGATCTTCCGAGGAAACTCGCTGACGTCCAAGTGCATCGACGAGACCATGAAGCTGGCAGGCATGCAGTACCTGCACGTCACCCTGAAGCCCGCCATAGAGGAGGTGAGGGCCGCCGGAGGCGGGGCCGGGCGCGGCCCGGAGCTGCTGCCGCCTCCCCAGCCTCCCGAGGGGGCCTCCCAGCATCCCAGAGTCCCCCTCGCTCTTCAGATTAGAAAACCACTTCCGAAAGCCCGTTGTTCCGCTCAGACAGGAGGACCCAGGGAGGACACTCCCTCACCGGTCCTGAGGCCGTTCCTCCGGGTCCCCCTTCCGGGAGGGGCATCTCCTCAGAACAGTTTCACCAGAATCGGGCCCTTTGCAGCTGAGAGGACCGAGGCTAGACTCCGGTTTGCTCTGCGAGCCGAGCCTTGAGGTGCTCCGTGAGTGAACGCACGGAAGCTCACAGGACCTCCGCCCCCCGGGGCCCCAGTTCAGCTCACTTGTGGCTTGTCCCGAACGCTCTTTGTAGATTTGCCAGAGTCATAAGTCCTGTGAGATCGACCCCGTGAGGCTGAAGGATGGCGAGAGCCTGGAGAGCAACATGGTGAGACCCACGCGCCCTGCCACGCGCTCAGGACAGGCGGGGCTGTGGGATCCTGGGCACCTGAACTGCAACACTGTGGGGGCCACCCGGGCACCAGCCGCCACACCTGGCTCAGGCGGATCACACTGTCTGTGCCTCTAAAGAGCCCAGAGGAGTCCTGGCTTTCCGAGGTCACATCCCGTGGTGCCATCTGTGGGCCCTTGGTTGGCAGGGGCGGGTCCATATTACGCCCCTCCGCCCTCCCTGGTTGGATGCAGCGTCTGGACTCCACCGCACGCTGGTCCTGACCCGTAGTGGGAAGTCTTGCCCGAGGGCCCTGGGTGAGCGGCGGCTCCGCAGCCCTGGGACGGCTGGGTGCAGCCGACACTGCCTCCGCCTTTGCAGGAGAACCTGCGGCAGTTTGTGGATCGCGTGTTCAGCGTCATCACCAAATCGGGGGTGAGCTGCCCCACTGTCATGTGTGACATCTTCTTCTCCCTGCGGGAGGCGGCCGCAAAGCGCTTCCAGGGTGAGTGCCCGTGGGCCCATTGTGGAGAGGCCTCCAGGCTGCAGAGAACTCGCAGGTCCCATCAGGGTTAGGGCTCTAGCCTTTGCTGCTGGGAGGGGTCAGCCACTAGCGTGGAGGGCTCCCTGTCTGCCCCTCCCCCGTCTACACTCCCCTGTCTACACCCGCCCTGGGGGAGCCAGGCCCCAGCCCTGCCTGGGGAATCACAGCTCGCAGCCAATCTTTGTCCCAGTGGCTCCTGTTTTCTTCCCGGGCTCGGTTTCTCCCTGTGGCTCCAGAAGCCAGATGAGCCTGTCTGTCTCCACCATAGATGACCTGGACGTGCGGTACACAGCTGTGAGCAGCTTCATTTTCCTGCGGTTCTTCGCTCCAGCCATCCTGTCCCCTAACCTCTTCCAGCTCACGCCCCACCACACGGTGAGTGAGCCTCAAACATGGCACAGGAGAACTAGTCAGCCAGACCCAGCCAGCCTCCTGACCAGTCCTCCCTTCTACCCCGCCCAGCCCCGCCTGCCCCGCTCAGCCCCGCCTGACCCACCCCAGCCCCCGGACCAGCAGGGGTTAGGGAAGGTGCTGCTAGCTGAGCAGGGGAAGGTGCAGAGACAGCTCCATGTGATGACTGGGTTATGGATGAACCATGGGCCCTCAAGTCCTTATCTTGGGGAGTTGCTGAGACATTCTGATCTAAGTCACATCATTAAAACCGTCAGATGGTGTGACCAGGGCTTCAGCTGAAGGCTGACGCCACCCCACCCCCCATGGGGAGACAGAGTGTCCCCGACCTTGGGTGGTCAGCATGGACTTTTGAACTCCTTGCATGACTGTGAGCAAGGCCCACGCCCTCATGGACAAAGTGCCAGATGGCCCCCACGCTTGGTGGAAAGCCCAGGGTGATGGCCCGTTCCTGGGTTTGAGTCCAGCCTGTGAGCAGTGTCGGGGCAAGGGGTCCCTGGGCAGGGTCCTGGGAAACGTGGCCAGAGACCCCCTTGGCTGGTAGCACTGGGCGTGGGTGGCCTGAGGGCCCGCCTCTTCAGCAGTTCCCAGACCGGACAGGCGGAGGGTCCACAGGGACCTGTGATTCCAGCACTCCTGGGTTTAGCTGCTCCCCATGGTGACACTCACGACGGGGCAGCTTTTAGGGGTGTCCTTCCTTTCGTTGGTGGCAGTTCTGGGCTCAGTCACAACTCGTCTGAGAGACTGTCACCTTCTCGTCTCTGGCAGGACCCACAGACATCGAGGACGCTGACGCTTGTGTCGAAGACCATTCAGACTCTAGGCAGTCTGTCCAAGTCCAAGTCTGTGAGTCACTGACTGCAGTTCTCTTTCCAGCACCACAGAGGGCATGGAGTAATAGGGTGAGGAGAGGCGCAGCCTGGCCTCCCCACATGAGGCTGTAAGAGCGCCCTTGGGAGGAACAGGGTAATGGCAGGTGGCAGTGGCATCCCCTGGAGGTGTGACATCCCTGTGGGCAGTGAAGTCACGTCACCTCTACACAGTGACCGTCCCGTTGGGCATTGACGTCACCTCTACGGGGTGACTGTCCCTGCGGGTGGTGATGTACCTTATGGGCGGTGACGTCACCTGCGCATGGTGACTGTCCTGCAGGCGGTGACGTCCCCCGTGGGCGATGACGTCACCTGTACGGAGTGGCTGTTCTGCAGGAGGTGATGTCCCCTGTGGGTGGTGACGTCACCTGCACATGGTGACTGCCCTGCAGGTGGTGACGTACCCTATGGTGGTGACGTCACCTGTACGGGGTGACTGTCCCTGTGGGTGGTGATGCCCCCCATGGGCGGTGACATCACCTGCGCGCAGTAACTGTCCCCTGTGGGTGGTGACGTCACCTGTACGTGGTGACTGCCCTGAAGGCAGTGACGCCCCCCCCCCGTGGGCGGTGACATCACCTGCGCGTGGTGACTGTCCTGCAGGCGGTGACGTCCCCCGTGGGCGATGACGTCACCTGTACGGGGTGACTGTTCTGCAGGAGGTGACGTCCCCCGTGGGGTGTGACGTCACCTGTACGGGGTGACTGTCCCTGAGGGTGGTGACGTACCCTATGGGCGGTGACATCACCTGCGCACATTAACTGTCCCCCGTGGGCAGTGACGTCACCTGCGTGCTGACTGTCCCACGTGGGCGGTGACATCACCTGCGTGCTGACTGTCCCCTGTAGGCGGCTGGCACTCCCACTCTGTCTGTGGATCCGCAGACGTGTGCCCTTGGCGCAGACATTGCCCAGCCCCACTGCACAGCTGGCCGTTCTCAGCCTGAGCGTTTTAAGGAAGTTGGGATGCCGCCCAGTGACCAAAGCCTTGTCCACACACAGCTAGAGGCATCCGCTCCTTCCCCAGGCCCGAGCTCACCCATCTCCCTTTCACGGGACTCCCTCGAGACTGGCGTGCGGGGCCGGGAAGTCTGTACATGAGGGCAGCAGTGTGGGGGCCGGTGGCACGGCCGCTCCTGAGAGGCGGAGCCGTTGGGCTTTGCTGGGAAAGGGTTGAGCCGCGATTCACAGGGCCCCCGCCCCTGCCCTTCTCCTGAGTTCACGGCCCTGCGTGCCCCCGGCCCTGCAGACAGCAGCCCTGCCCTTCTCCTATGTCCACGGCCCCACATACCCCACCCCCGCCCCAGGCCCTGCAGACAGTATCTCTGCCCTTCTCCTGTGTCCACGGCCCTGCGTGCCCCCAGCCCTGCAGACAGCAGCCCTGCCCTTCTCCTGTGTCCACGGCCCTGCATGCTCCCGGCCCTGCAGACAACAGCCCTGCCCTTCTCAGTTCACAACCCCGCATGCCCCCAGCCCCTGGCCCTGCAGACAGCAGCCCCTGCAGACAGCAGTCTCTGCCGTTCTCCTGAGTTCACGGCCCTGCATGCCCCCGGCCCCCAGCCCTGCAGACAGCAGCCCCTGCAGGCCAGTCAGCTTTCTTGGAACCTAAGTGACACACAGAAGCAGACTGAGGCCCCACAGACTCCGTCTGTCTGTCAGCCCAGCATCTGTCAGCCGAAGCAATGAGCGGGCACCTGCCAGGCTGAGGTCCACACAGACCCCCGTATACTAAAGTAACTCGTGTGGACAGAGGCCCCCAGGTTCCTCCTGCCGTTGACCTGACTCCTGAAACTGAGGACCTCCCCATTCCAGCAACACATCTGGAAGCCACATGCCTGCAAAGGGTGTTGAGTCGTGCGTGACAGGTCTCACCCAGGACCAGGACCCCGTGTAGTTGGCATTTTAAGCACAGCTTGAGTGGAGCCCCTCCTGTGGTGTGCGGCAGGCCTCTGCAGCAGTGGGGTGCCTGCGCTTCACGCTGCTGGAAAGAGAGGCCGGCCTCTTGTGGTCAGCCCCGAGCTGAGGCTTGTCGCGACCACGCTCCAGGCCTTTCAGGTTTGGGCCAAGCTACCTCAGGCTTCATTTAAGTTACCTTTTCTTTCTTAGGCCAGTTTTAAGGAGTCCTACATGGCTGCGTTCTACGAATTCTTCAACGAGCAGAAGTATGCTGACGCGGTGAAAAACGTAAGTCTCAGCATCAATTACCCAGACTCAGAGAGGCTGAGGTGGGTGACATGTGGGAGGCTGAACTGAGCAGGGTGGGAGGGAGCCAGGGTGGCCTCGAGCTCCGGGAGTGGGGGGGGACCTCCCCAAGTCACCTGCGGCCTGGCGGCTCTCAGGAGTAGCAGCAGCTCTGGGTGTGGAGACCTTCCGGGGAGGGGCAGGCTCGGGGTTGGGGCGGGGCCGGCCTCCTTGGCTCCCTGAGGGGCTCTGCCTGCACCTGCGCTCAGACCCGCCCCTTCTCCGGCTGCAGGAGGAGACGCAGGGCGCCCGGGCAGCTCTCACAGTCTCCCCTCAATTGTCTGCTTTCTGTCCCACTTCAGTTCCTGGATTTGATCTCATCCTCTGGGAGGAGAGACCCCAAGAGCGTGCAGCAGCCCATCCTGCTTAAGGAAGGGTGAGGTGGCGGGAGAGAGGCTCAGGGCCAGGGGGCCTGCCCGCAGGGCCAGGGGCATCCAGAGCTGCCTGGGGCCTCGGTCTGTGGCTCTGAGACGCCTCAGGGCTGCTCCCCTGTGCTTGTTCTCTGCTGAGGCTGCAAGATGGGGCTGTCTGCGGGCGGAGGGCGGGGGGAGACTGAACAGCCCCCGAGTAGTCAGAGGCTTCTGCCGGGTGGCTCCCTCACCAGAGTCCGAGGGCCCTGCCCTCCATCAGCCCCCAGGCAGAAGTGTCCCCCGCCGGGGTTCGGAGCACAGGACGCAGCCGAGAGCAGCTGGCTTTCTGCTGTCTTTGCCTCCAGAACACGCTTGCGGGCCGGGACCTACTGCCGCACTGGCTCTGGGAGCAGCTGTAGTCCACGCTTCATGGCAGGAGGTGGGGGCTCCTTGTTGGAGCTCTGGTAGACCAGGGTTGTCAGCAACTCACAGCCTGAGGTTGGCAGTTGACATCAGCACAGGGGCTAAACTTTTCAAAAGCAGAGGCCTTCATCTTTTGATTCTTAAATCCTGTCCCTTAGAAATAGGATACTGAAACCCCGTAGTCTGCATCAAATTGCACAGGGGTGGAAGTGGTGAGCGGTTCTGACTTTGTGACTTTGGCCTGCGGGGGCAGGCAGGCAGGTGCCCTGGCCCCAGCCCCCAGCCGCTCACCCACCAGACCCTCCTGTTACAACAGGTTCATGATTAAGAGAGCACAAGGGAGGAAACGATTTGGGATGAAGAACTTTAAGAAAAGATGGTTCCGCCTGACAAACCATGAATTTACCTACCAGAGAAGCAAAGGTAAGAGAAAGGTCACTTTTTACTTGTTTTCACGTTTTACTCCAAGGGACCAGAGCCTCATCTGGGGCCCTGTGGGGTCCAGGTTGCTTTTGGGGTGAGCACTTCCTTACACAGGAGGCAGGGCTCCAAGAGGGTGGTCTGGGTGGCGTGGGGAGCGCTTGGCCCTCCGTGGCTGAGTGTGGGGGTCAGTGTCTCGGGGCGGACACTCTTGTCCCGTGTGGGTGGCCTGGTCTGGATGCTTGGCACCCCCAGGGGACTCAAGGCCCGTGGGAGCCTGCAGGGAGGCCTGCAGGGAGGCCAGCCCCTCCTGGCGCTCACGGCGCGCTCTGCCACAGNCAGGAGGCAGGGCTCCAAGAGGGTGGTCTGGGTGGCGTGGGGAGCGCTTGGCCCTCCGTGGCTGAGTGTGGGGGTCAGTGTCTCGGGGCGGACACTCTTGTCCCGTGTGGGTGGCCTGGTCTGGATGCTTGGCACCCCCAGGGGACTCAAGGCCCGTGGGAGCCTGCAGGGAGGCCTGCAGGGAGGCCAGCCCCTCCTGGCGCTCACGGCGCGCTCTGCCACAGGGGACCCACCTCTCTACAGTATCCCCATCGAGAACATCCTGGCCGTGGAGCCGCTGGAGGAGGAGTCCTTCAAGATGAAGAACGTGAGTCCCAGCCCCTACTCACCCCGCCCCCCCCAACCGCTGCGCCGGGTCCTGGTCTACTCCTGGACCTGTGAAGCAGAGTGCCACCCTGCCTGTCGGGTCGGCTGGGACCCGAGGGGCTTCCCTCAAAGTCAGCTTTGGGTGGAAGCTGTGGGGCACTCCCACCCTGATGGACCTCCCAGAGGTCTGCCTCTGCTGACCATCTGGACGCTGGCAAACAGCCTGGGGACCCCTGCTTTGCCTTTGCTCCCCCGACGCCGTGGGGACCGTAGGGTAGGGGATGGTGCCTGAGTTCTGCCTGGTGAGCACCTCCACACACTGGGGAAGGGGAAACACGTGCCCACCCCGACCGCATGGTCACGCGTGCCTCCTGACCCCCTTGAGGCGCCGAGGGGGGCACAGGGTCCACACTGGGTGCCAGGACCACCTGCTCTCCGAGAGGCTTGTCTCTGGGGGGCAGGTCCCTGCAGCCTTGTGCGGGCACTGTGGGGTCCTGGTCCTGAGTCCTGCCTCCCTCAGCTATCTTCCCAGAGCCCGATCTGAGGGCTTTTCTGGGTTGTCTGTTTTCTTTAGAAAATCTGCGCGCTCAGGTCTTGTTTATCCTAAGTCTGCCCCCATTTCTCTTCTCTAATTCTGCTGCTAATTTTTAAAATACTTTTTCTATTTTTTCAGTTTCATTAGATGCATTTTGTGTAAGTGACGTGCAGACTTTTTTGAAGGTAGATGGGGTATAAATACTAACAGATAAAACTTAAAATCCTACGCACGATTCGCTGATCTTCCCGAGAGACCCTGACTGTGACCGGGAGGGTGGTGGACGGCGTGGGCCCCGCCATCCAGCTGTCAGTGGGCAAAGCCCCCTCAAGAGTATAGGCATCTGCTCGGAGGCCCCAGCCGGAGCCTCTCTTCTCTGAGGCTTGTCTCCATGTCCCGAGGGCTGGGTGAGTGGAGAGATGGCCCCACTGGGGTCTCCCAGAGGAAGGTGGTGGCCGGGACTCCCCTTCATCAGGTAGACGGAGCCGGCAGGAACCACCTGGCCGGGCGGTCAGCACCTGCGCCCTCCTCTGCAGACGATGGTCGCCCTCACAGTGGTCACAGGCCAAGCAGACGGCAGGCAGAGCTCAGCAAGGGGCCCCATGTAGTCGGTTCCCCCTTATCTGTTGAGTTGTCGTGGTTTATGGCTCGGGAGACAGTCTGGTTGAGCAGGACCCTGAGGATTCCTGACTGAGAATGGTCATCTGGAGCCCTTTGCACAAAGGACACTCCCGTGGTGGGGCAGGTTTCATTTCAGTGTTCAGACAAGTAGCCTCCCGTGCCCTCCGGGCACTGCTGGGGCCTCGGTGGCCTCAGTGGGGTGCCTCTAGGGTCTGGGCGTCTGCATCCTCCGAGGCCACTGAGCGCCCTCGTGTCTCGAGACCACTCCCCCATGACCATCCTGAGGAAGAGGGCCTGGATCTGGCCGGGAGCTCACCCCCTCCCGTGGGGGCGGCGCTGGCCTGGGCTGCCTGTGGGGCCCCAGAGCCTCTCCCCATCTTCACGCCACTGCCCCGAGCTGCTGCCACAAACCCCTCCAGGCCGAGCATCCGGTGTCCGCCAGTCCCTCTCCCCACTCGCAGACCCCAGCCAAGACTGGCCCGCCCACCCCGCATCTGTCTGCCCCCCGCGCTGGGCCCCTGCAGGAGGCCTGGTTTGCACTGCTGCATCCAGCCGCTCAGGGTGGGTCTGCCTGGCCCCTGTCAGGTCTGAGGCTGACCCCGCTGCCGCAGAGGGTTAGCTGCTGGCTAGACGGATGGTCAGAGGCAGCTGCCCTTGTCCTGCGCCGGCTCCACCTCGGCTTCCTGCCCTGCCCCCAGAGCGATCTGAGGTGATTTCTTGGGCTGGGAGGTGGCCTTGTGGCAGGTGCGAGGGTGTGTGTGGGCCTGAGGGAGGCCAGCGCCCTGGTCCTGCCGTGTGTGTCTGCACAGCATCGCGGCCCCTCTCAGGCCGGTGACAGGTCCCCCCAGAATGGGGCTGGGGACAGCCCACTCCCAGCGTCCAGGGAGGGACGCGGTGTGGAGCCATGCCCTGAAGCAACCAGAGCTGCTCATTCCGTCAAGTGTAGGGTGATTCCTTAATGGTAATAATTAGAAGAACTACTGTGAGAAGTTTTAGAGGAAATTCCTGACTTCAGAGTCCTTTGCTCCTGCTGCCTCCACAGAGGTGGTTCCCATGGGCTAACTATAGGCCAGCGTCTTCCTCCATTTGCAAGACGTTTTCGAAGGCTTGTGGTGCGCAGGCCCTATCGGAGGGTCCAGCCTATGAGGATGATCGGAACAGAGTGCCTTCCTCCAGGGTGTTGCCTCTGTTAGGGATGGAGCTGTATACAGGTTGTGCAGTCTGCAGCCTGTGCAACGGTGCTTGTGTGGGTAGGGCCGGCCAGAGGAGCCTTGGCTATTTGCTCAGGAACCTGAACTCCAACTCCTCCGGGAATCCTTCAAATCCTGTTCTCTTTCCTCACTGGGCACACCTCTCCACCTTGCAAAGGCCACCTTGGACTTTGATATCCTAACTCTTGGCCCCCTGTGCCCTGTGACAAGTCCAGCCTGACAGCCCTCCCGGGGTCAAGCCTGCCAACCTCCCTGCCCTTCTGTGGGCAGCACGGCCTTGTCTGCTGGGAGGTCCCAACCTTTGCTGCCCCAGGGCCTTTGCCCCTGCCGCTCACTGTCGCCACTCAGCTCAGTTAACTCCAGGCGGCCCATCCGACCGCAGCTGGAGGGCCGTTTACCCAGAGGTTCTCTGCTGACTCTCGCCAGGCCCCCTCCTTCACACAGTCCAGGTCACTCCAGGCGGCCCATCCAACTGCAGCTGGAGGGCCGTTTCCCGAGGCTCTCTCCTGACTCTCTAGGCCCCTCCCTCACAGCCCAGGTGCTCTGAGTTCACTCTTGTCTTTCGAGCTGGCTAGACGCTCACAGGAGCAGAAACTCTGTTTGGGCCACTGAGTCCCCAGAACTTTGGACAGTGCCTTGGGCTTAGCATTGTTTGTTGAGTGAGTAAGAAACAGGAAAGGCAGCGGAAGCTCTGAGAAGCCTCAGGGGGCACATAGCATCTGCCTGGAGGGCGGAGGAGCAGCCCCTAGAGGGGCAGGCTGGGAGGGGCGCCGCGCAGATGGACAGCAGCCTGTTCGCCGGTCCCGACGCCGGGCTGGGGATGCAGATGTGAGGATGGACAGGTCTGCTGGGGCATGTCTTGCACAAAGCCCTCTCACTCAAGGAAGGAGGAGGCCCAGGGAAGCTGGCACTCTTGTGCAACGGCCACATCCACTTCAGCCGTCCCGGGGGCAGGCCGGCAGGGCCCCTGGGGCCCGGGAAAGGCGGCGCCTGGCCCAGCGGAGCAGGGCTGAGCCCGCCAAGCCTCACCGCCTCACCTTGCTCCCACGCGGCCTGGGCAGGTTGGCACGGCCGGCCGCCGCCCTCGCGGTCCAGGCAGGGGCTCTGCTGTGCGCGCCCCTGAGCCCTCCTCGCTCTCAGATGTTCCAGGTCATCCAGCCCGAGCGGGCGCTGTACATCCAGGCCAACAACTGCGTGGAGGCCAAGGCCTGGATCGACATCCTCACCAAGGTGAGCCAGTGCAACCAGAAGCGCCTGGCCGTCTACCACCCGTCCGCCTACCTGAACGGCCACTGGCTGTGCTGCAGGGCCTCCTCAGACACGGCCGCTGGCTGCTCCCCCTGCACTGGGTAGGTCGTGGCGGCCTGGCGCCCCAGCCCGGCAGGGATCAGTGGGAGCCAGGCCCTCCAGCTTTAGGGGCTGCTGAATGACCAGCATCACAAGTGACCCTCCTCCTCTCCACTGGCTCTCGGCAGCGGCCTCCCGGCAAACATCCAGCTGGACATCGACGGGGACCGAGAGACCGAGCGCATCTACTCACTCTTCAGCTCATACATGAGCAAACTCGAGAAGATGCAAGGTGAGGCGGGGCTGGGGGGAGCCAGGGTCACAGCGCTGGAGCAGAGGCTTCCGCAAGCTGGGCGGTGTTCAGGGGGAGTTACTTTAGAAGCAGTTTCTGTGGGCAGTTTTAAGATGGCATTGAGCCTGCAGCCTCTGAACTACCAAATTCTTGAGAAGAGCCTGTCCTAGTAACTCCCACACCCCCAGAGGGCTTCATTCTTCCGTGTTTTCCAGGGAGACATGAGCGTGTGTGTGGACCTGTGTGAGTGTATGTGTGCATGAGTGTGGACCCTTGTGAGCGTGTGTGCGTGAGTGTGGACCCATGTGAGCGTGTGTGCGTGAGTGCGGACCCATGTGAGCGTGTGTGCATGAGTGTGGACCTTGTATGTTGTGTGCATGAGTGTGGACCCGTGTGTGAGTGTGTGTGCATGAGTGTGGACCCGTGTGTGAGTGTGTGTGCATGAGTGTGGACCCATGTGAGACTGTGTGTGAGTGTGGACCTGTGAGTGTATGTGTGCATGAGTGTGGACCCTTGTGTGAGCATGTGTACATGTGTGTGGACCCGTGTGAGAGTGTGTGCATGAGTGTGGACCCGTGTGAGTGTGTGTGCATGAGTGTGGACCCGTGTGTGAGCGTGTGTGCCTGCCCAGCAGCTCCAGGCGTGTCGATGCAGCTTCGTCTTTCTGGGTGCTCATTGCTCTTCTTGCCCTACTGAACTAAGCAGCGTAGGAGGGACAAGTCAGGAGGCCTGGGGGCTTGGTTGGGCTGCATCACAAGAGGCAGATGATGCGGGATGGATCCCCCAGCCGCGCCCTGGGGCCGGCGCTCTCAGAGCTGGGGTCAGACAGTCTGCAGTAGGCCCTGAGGCCCCAGAAGGAGCCTGGAAACAAGGCTGCCAGACTCTTCCTTCTCGTCCCGTAGTCGGCCCGGAAGTGTCCGTGTGGCCCGAGGCCTGGAGGGGGCCTTACTCTGCTTTGACAGGCACCCAGCTGCCTGAGCTTGAGCTCCGCCCGCTGTTCTCAGGCCCGCCTACCTCTCTGCCCAGCACCACGCTGCAGACCCCTGCGCCTTTACCCCTGACGCACCCCCAGTCTAGCACCCCCGTGGCCTGTGGGCTCCCCCCCCCCGAGAGCCTGTGCTCGTCTCTGCCTCTTCGATGAGTGTCGTCTCAAAGCGCTTCACCTGTGATGCACGTGGGCCTTGAGAAGAGAGGTGCTGTGCCTCATCCCCGTGCCCGGCACACAGGAGGCACTCGGCACCTGTTTGCTGGACAGATGGATGGACGGACTGTCAGATGGAAGGGGATCTTGAGCACCCCGCCTCCCTCCTGGGCAGCACTGATCTTGACAAGCAGGGTTCACAGGACGTCAGTCGGATCAGGGACCCTGCCCCCCACTTCACGAAGGCACCGAAGCACTGAGTCACTTTCCACGGTCTTCAGGCCTCTGCCTGGAACCTCGGCGCTTTCTTGAAGCCGATAGTCTGCCTTCAGAGGCGCTCATCCCTTTGAGACCTTGTGTGTGTTCGCCAGACTGCCCTGAGCACTCAGCCTCTGAGCTCGTGACGCTCCAAGGCCGCTGCCCTGGAGAAGCAGCCTCTCGGGGCTTGGAAGTGGCTGCGCCACTGTCACCCGTCCCCATCACAGCACGAGCCCCAGGCGGTGCTCCCCTGGAGCTCGGTGATGGTGCAGCTGGTGCCTCGGGCAGGCAGGCCCAGCTCAGGGCTGGCAGGATCCCTGCTGAGGGGCTGCCGTGGGGCCCCAGCTGCTGGTCAGAGCCGTGCGGCCAGGGTCCTGGTGATGGTGACCGGCCGCCCCTGCTGTGCCCCAGGCACAGACCCCGTCATCGGGGCCTGGGGAGGGCTCGGAGTGACTCCAGACACAGAGCAGTGCTGCCCGCAGGCCCAGGGCCACCGTCCGCCCAGAGACCAGGCAGGCCTGACCTTCGGGCTCGGTGTGCAGACACTGCCCCGTGGCCGGGCCTGTGGGTCTTCGTGTCCTGCGCCCCCTGGCCGTTGAGTGTCCTCCCGACTTTGAGTCTCTGACCCCCGTTGTCACCTGGCAGAGTCCATCTCACCTCCCTCTGGACCTCAGGATGTGGCTGGCCCGTCGGCAGGTCCGCCTATTGGCCTGTCCTGCGTCTGCCCTGTGCTTCTCCTCGTTCCTGGAGCTGTTTCATAAAACCATGCCGCTGCCGGCAGGCCTCAGCACACAATCCAGAGCTGCCAGGCTCGGTTCTGGGAGCCTGTTAAAGAGGAGCGCGTGAGCTCCCTGGCCTCCAGATGCTCGAGGTCTGTTTTCGGTCCAGTCACGAGTCCTGTGTCTGACACTGGGCTTAGAATTAAGATCTCCTTCCCCAGCCTAGCCTTGGGGCCTCCTCGCAGCCTCTCCCCGCACCCTCCCGTCGCCCCGGCCACGCCTCTGTCGCCCCGGCCACAGGCGCTTCTGTTGCCCTGGGGCGGCGCAGTGTTGCTGCTGCTCAGGCGCTCAGTCGGGTCCAACTCTGGGCGGCCCTGTGGCCTGCAGCCCGCCAGGACCCTCTGGCAGTGGGATTCTCTAGTCAAGAATACTAGACTAGGCTGCCATACATGCCCTCCTCCAGGGAATCTTCCTGACCCAGAGGTCAAACCTGCGTCTTACGCATTGCAGGCAGGTTCTTTATCACTGAGCTGCCAGGGGAGCCCCAATGCACAGACCTTAGTTCAGAGCCACGTTGGTGTCCCCTGTGAGACCAGCTGCCACATCACCCACCGTGCAGCGCCGACTTCCGCCTCCAAGAACCGGCACCACTGACTAGGCTGCTCCAAGGGCTGCATAGTCACCCTGCGGGGTGGTTCATGCAGCCCCCATCCTAGGGCAGCCTGGGCCTCCCTGCCTGTGTCCTGTCCCCACCCTCCCCCACCCCCGGGGCCTCCCTGCCTGTGCCCACCCCGCCCGCCACCCTTGGGTCCTCCCTGCCTGTGCCCACCC
>SJYA01003581.1:379105-408721 GCA_006410615.1 Neotragus moschatus | reverse complement strand
CCTGCCCCCCCCCTCCCCCACCCCCGGGGCCTCCCTGCCTGTGCCCACCCCCGCCCCCACTCCCATCCGTCTCCCCACTCTGGTCCTTCCAGATTCGCATCCTGCTCTCAGCAGCCCCACCCCCCAGCAGGGCTCCCTGAGGCTTGGCGCTTCAGTGACTTGCTCAAGGCCCAGCAGCTGGCACAACAGGGCTTTGGGGAAGACAGGCAGGCCCAGCAGGCGCAGGCACGTAGCCGGCGTGTCCCCCTGACTGGTGCCCCCAGGCCTCTGCTTCTTTACCCCTTACATGTGGAACCCTCATCCTCCTCACACCATGCTCTCTTTCCCCTTGAAATTTCAAATCTTGTCAGTTTCTCTGCACAGTCTGGTGGTTTTTCGGTAAGAATTAGGAGATTCCTTCTGAGTTACTAAAGGCAGTGAAGCTTTCTGTGACGATGGTGATGACGCTGGTGGTGGTGATGCTGGTGGTGGTGACGCTGGTGGTGGTGACGCTGTGTATCACAAACCGGGCTGAGGGACCTGATGCTGGGCCACCTGGGCCAGACACCAGGCGCGCAGGGCTTGGCTCAGGTGTCTGGGGTCAGATGGGGTCCTGGAGGCCATAGTGTGGTCTCCAGCAAGAGCGAGGTGGTCTCAGGAGCAGCTGCCTGCTGAGCAGGTGAAGCAGTGTGCCCTAGAAAGCTGCCAGTACAGCCTGGCCAGCAGAAGGCTTTCCTGACCACCCTGTGCCCTGTGCGCACCCCTTGCAGGGCACTCCATAAAAGTGGATGGTCCCAGCGCCCCTTCTCAGGTGGGGTTTCCTTGAGCGCAGCTCCCCAGACTGACTGACCCTGCCTGGCCCAGGCTCTAGGAGGGTCTGGGGCCTGGTGCTTAGCGTCGGACCCTCAGGCTGAGGTGCCTGGTGGCTTCCAGCCTCACAGGGGTCTCTGCGGTCCAGGGGCGGCCTCCAGCCTCACGGGGGTCTCTGCGGTCCAGGGGCGGCCTCCAGCCTCACGGGGGTCTCTGCGGTCCAGGGGCGGCCTCCAGCCTCACGGGTGTCTCTGCGGTCCAGGGGCAGCCTGACTCTTAGTGGCTTCTGTTTTGTGTGCATTTGCATGAGCGGTTGGTCCTTCTTGGCGTGCCCCCGGGAGGCCTGTCTGGGCCCCCCACACTGACCTCAGCCCTCCTGGCCCTGCAGAGGCCTGCGGAAGCAGATCCGTGTATGACGGGCCAGAGCAGGAGGAGTACTCCACATTCGTCATCGACGACCCCCAGGAGACCTACAAGACGCTGAAGCAGATCGTCGCTGGGGTCGAGGCCCTGGAGCAGGAGCACGCCCAGTACAAAAGGGACAAGTTCAGGAGGGCCCAGTACGGGAGCCAGTGAGTGTGGGCCTCAGCGACGCGGGAGCTGGGGGGCTGCCTCAGACCACCTTCCTGACTCCTTCAGAGCACGTCCCTCTGGACGGTGTCCTGGAGCAGTGCCTTCTACCCCCACCCCCAGACCGTCAGACCCCCAGACCCCTAGGCTCCCTGCCTCCAGGAGGCATCCCAGCCTCTCTCCAAGCTGGCCGTGGACCCCACGCCACGTCCTGGGAGAGACGGATGAGAGAGATGCAGACAGACCCAGCCTCCTGCGCTCCGCGCCGCCGGCTGCAGGCGTCTCAGCCAAGGGCCCCTGTCCTCCTGCTCTGAGTGAGGGGCGACGGGAGCCCATGAGCAGCTGGAGCGCACAGACCCACGCAGAGCTCACCCAGCACACAACTGGTGTGGGCCCAGCCCCCGTCCCTGCTCTCCCTTCCTTCCAGGGAGCGCATGGGTTTGGTTTGGGAAGGGAAGGGAGCCTCTGGAAGAGATCCCAACTCTGGCCAGGCTGCAAGGGTGTCCAGCGTCTCCAGGAATGCCAACCGTGTTTGCTCCCGGCTCCACAGACACTCACATCACCTTCCAGAGCCCCTGACACCCTCTGTCAGAGCCCACACAAGCTGTGCGAAGATGCTGGCTTTTCCTAAACGTGGCAGGCCCGCCTTGTCGGAAACAGCCGTGACTCACAGCTGTGCCAGCCTCCGTAGCCAACGGGGCGCAGCACCGCGCTCCCGAGCTCACAGTCCACACACCTGCACGACGAGCCCCGCCCGCTGGGACGGGGCTCGCGGTGGGCGCTTCCCTGGGTGGTTTCGGGCTGCCTTCTTCCCTTGCTGGCCTGCCTTTCTCGTGCCTGTTACAAGGGTTGTGCTTCCCAAGCCAAGGTAGGAGCAGGCCGTGAGAGTTCTGAGGTGTGCCAGGCACGGGGCAGCCCGTGCTCACGCTCTTGCCCGCACTCTGTAGGGAGCACCCCATTGGAGACAAGAGCTTCCAGAGCTACATCAGGCAGCAGTCTGAGACCCCTGCCCATTCCATGTGAAGTCTCTGCACACGCTCTCCCAGGACGGCGGCCTGAGCGGCACAGGAGGAGCCCCTGCTGGGGGAAGAGCGAACCAGACCAGAGGGCCGCTCGTCGGACGTCTGGCTCACGGACGCCTGAGGCTCCCGGGCCACCTCCGGGCAGCTGTGCACTCGGTCGCGTCACTGGCCCTCCAGGACACGGTGCTGCAGCACCACAGCCTGCAAGGCGCGCGTCCATTTCACACGCACGTCTGTCTCCGCGGCACGAAGGCTCTGCTTCGCCGGAGCAGGCACGCCTGAGCATCACTCTCCTGTGAGCCTGCTGTCCAGGCGGCCGCCAGCACAAGTCCTCCGGTGTCAGCCTTGACATTGGTCCACCCCTGGCCGGAGGGTCAGAGCTGCACGGAGATCCCGACTGGAGGATGGCCTCGATCTTCGGGGGCAGGGGTCCTCTTGCAGAGATTTCCTCGGGGTCCCAGCCTTCATCCCCACAGTGCTGCTGAAATGCGTCCACCCGGCTGCTGCATCAAAGAAAGCTGTTGTTTGCTGTCAGTGGGGTTTAAAGTAGAACACCACCCTGGTGGGAGTTTGGGGAAGTTTGTAAAAATGGAAATTTGCATTATTTTCAAGCTGTTTTTCTTAATGTTTTTAAAGAACCATTTTAAATTAGCTCTTTGATATAAAGTGTTAATAACTTGAAACATCCAAGCCTCTACCATTCAAGGGAGGTGCCATCTTAGGACAGAAAAGGGAATGGGTGTGTCTCACGGGTGACGGAGCCTCAACACAGGCCTCCGGTCTCAGCCTTGACGTTGGTGTCACCCCTGGTCGGAGGGTCAGAACCACACGGAGATCCCGGTTTGAGGACGGCCTCCATCTTTGGGGGCAGGGGTCCTCTTGCAGACATTTGGTGACAGTGGGTGACTAAAAAGGGAATGGGCGTGTCTCACGTCAGTCAGTTGAGTCCCCAAGAGAAAAGGGAAGGGGAACCACTGGGCCTGCGCTGGGTGGCCTCGGGAGCAGACGCCGGGCCCAGGCAGAGCTGCTGCCTCTGACGCCCTGAGGTCAGCCAGGCTGAGCCTGAATTTGGAAAGCCCCCTTCGGACCCCAGGACCTGGTGCCCTGTGCCATCTGCCGCTGGAGATCCAGATGGCGGATAGAAGTGTTACCAGTTACCACAAATGGTTAAAGAAAATGTTGCAAAGAGGAAAATCGCATCACAAAACAGGCTGCTCCAAACTGCAGTTTTTAACATGGATTTGTAACTTAATGTTTCTAAGATACTAACAATGTGCGATGTATTTTACTGGCTAATTAAAACAGACCTTTATTCTTTCTGAGACTGACTTGGTTTCCCGGGAGCACCCCTGTTAATATGCACCTGTGGAGATGGGGGTGGGTGGTGGAGCAGCGCGGGAAAGGAGTCTGACACGTGGTGGCGGGTGAGGTTCCCCTGATGACCCGTGGGGTCCTCATGACGAGTGGGACCCTCTCGTGACGGGTGAGGTGCCTCTGATGGCGGAGGAGGCCCCCCTGAAGACAGGTGAGGTTTTTCTGATGACAGGTGAGGCCCCCAATGACAGGCGGGGTTGGCTGGGGGGTCCCAGGCCTCCTGTGAGCTACAGTGCTATGAGACATTTAGGGATGGACGTGGGAAATGGGGACCAGTCACTTTGGCTTCATTCTGAACACTGGCAGCACACAGTGCTGTCAGCCAGGTGCTCAAGGAACCTCCGCTGTGACTTGTCCCCATGGTCCCAGAGGAGAGGAAAAATCTGTACTGAATAGATCCTCAGAGCCTTTCTGTTAGGCTGTGTTATAGGCTGACTGTGCCCCACACAGTGTGAAACCCTGACCCCCAGGACCTCATAAAAAGTGACTACATTTGAGACAGGGCTTTAAGAGGAGACGAAGGCTACCTGAGGTCCCTCGGGGGCCCTGGTCCAGTCTGACTGGTGTCCTTTTAAGAAGAGGCGATTAAGACCGAGAGACGCACAGAGACAACCCCGTGAGGACGTGGTGAGGAGACGGCGTCTATACTCAAGGAAAGAGGCCTCCAGCGAGCAGCCCACCCCGCGCCTGGACTTCTGACCCCGTGCTCCAGACCCACAGCGTCTGCTGTGGACACTGCCCGAGCCCTGCTTACGGACACGCCAGCAAAAGGCCCCACTTAAAAGGCAGGGAAAGTTTTCATCAGCACAGTTCTGAGGAGCCTGTCCCCAGGTGGTCGCCTGCCCCCTCGATGTCACATTTGAGCGAATCTCCCCTTGTCTGGCAGGATGCATGACGCCACCAGGGCCCAGACCGCCAGCCAAGTAGTAGCCTTCGTCACCACCGCCCCCTGAGTCCTTCGTCCCTGCGAAGAGTCAAAGGATTCACTAAAGGCTCCGCAGACGGCACCAGGAGCCCCGGGAGCTGCGTGCCGGCCCCAGCCACTGGCCCTCTGTGCCTCCGCTGCAACTGGGGGCCCAGGGAGTCCCCTGGGAGCCGCATCCTGGGGCCGGGCACCCGCTGGCCTCTGCCCCTGCGGTGATGTCACAGGGGCCACCTAGCAACAGGGCCGGTGCCTGTGGGCAGCTCCCGGCAGGGCGGAAGCCATGTGCTCCGGCTGAGGGCCGCTCGGGAGCACTGCGCCCACTCTGCCGTGACCAGAAGGTGGGGAGGATGGACAAGGACGGCACGGCCACCCACAGAAGGCACCGGCCTGGCCCCGGCGCCCCTCCCGCGGGCGTGGGCCCCGCACACCTCAAGGCGGCCAGCGAGATGGCCGAGATGCAGCGGAGCCGGAGTGCGGGCGGCCTGCTCCAGAAGGGGGACCCGCCGAGCTGCATCAAGAAGCTGTGCAAGGAGCTAGGTGGGGCAGGCGGCTCACCCCAAGCTGACTTGGGTCCCTAATTCCCGCACGTGGGGCTGCAGGGGGCGCATCCTGGGGCCTGGGGGCTGCAGGGGGCGCATCCTGGGGCCTGGGGGCTGCAGGGGGCGCATCCTGGGGCCCAGGGGCTTTGGGGACCCATCCTGAGGGCCTGGGGGCTGTGGGGCCCATCCTAAGGGCCTAGGGGCTGTGGGGGCCCATCCTGAGGGCTGGCCCGGGGCTTGGGGGGGCCTGCTGTAAGCTCTGGGGANTCAACACAGGCCTCCGGTCTCAGCCTTGACGTTGGTGTCACCCCTGGTCGGAGGGTCAGAACCACACGGAGATCCCGGTTTGAGGACGGCCTCCATCTTTGGGGGCAGGGGTCCTCTTGCAGACATTTGGTGACAGTGGGTGACTAAAAAGGGAATGGGCGTGTCTCACGTCAGTCAGTTGAGTCCCCAAGAGAAAAGGGAAGGGGAACCACTGGGCCTGCGCTGGGTGGCCTCGGGAGCAGACGCCGGGCCCAGGCAGAGCTGCTGCCTCTGACGCCCTGAGGTCAGCCAGGCTGAGCCTGAATTTGGAAAGCCCCCTTCGGACCCCAGGACCTGGTGCCCTGTGCCATCTGCCGCTGGAGATCCAGATGGCGGATAGAAGTGTTACCAGTTACCACAAATGGTTAAAGAAAATGTTGCAAAGAGGAAAATCGCATCACAAAACAGGCTGCTCCAAACTGCAGTTTTTAACATGGATTTGTAACTTAATGTTTCTAAGATACTAACAATGTGCGATGTATTTTACTGGCTAATTAAAACAGACCTTTATTCTTTCTGAGACTGACTTGGTTTCCCGGGAGCACCCCTGTTAATATGCACCTGTGGAGATGGGGGTGGGTGGTGGAGCAGCGCGGGAAAGGAGTCTGACACGTGGTGGCGGGTGAGGTTCCCCTGATGACCCGTGGGGTCCTCATGACGAGTGGGACCCTCTCGTGACGGGTGAGGTGCCTCTGATGGCGGAGGAGGCCCCCCTGAAGACAGGTGAGGTTTTTCTGATGACAGGTGAGGCCCCCAATGACAGGCGGGGTTGGCTGGGGGGNGAGTCTGACACGTGGTGGCGGGTGAGGTTCCCCTGATGACCCGTGGGGTCCTCATGACGAGTGGGACCCTCTCGTGACGGGTGAGGTGCCTCTGATGGCGGAGGAGGCCCCCCTGAAGACAGGTGAGGTTTTTCTGATGACAGGTGAGGCCCCCAATGACAGGCGGGGTTGGCTGGGGGGTCCCAGGCCTCCTGTGAGCTACAGTGCTATGAGACATTTAGGGATGGACGTGGGAAATGGGGACCAGTCACTTTGGCTTCATTCTGAACACTGGCAGCACACAGTGCTGTCAGCCAGGTGCTCAAGGAACCTCCGCTGTGACTTGTCCCCATGGTCCCAGAGGAGAGGAAAAATCTGTACTGAATAGATCCTCAGAGCCTTTCTGTTAGGCTGTGTTATAGGCTGACTGTGCCCCACACAGTGTGAAACCCTGACCCCCAGGACCTCATAAAAAGTGACTACATTTGAGACAGGGCTTTAAGAGGAGACGAAGGCTACCTGAGGTCCCTCGGGGGCCCTGGTCCAGTCTGACTGGTGTCCTTTTAAGAAGAGGCGATTAAGACCGAGAGACGCACAGAGACAACCCCGTGAGGACGTGGTGAGGAGACGGCGTCTATACTCAAGGAAAGAGGCCTCCAGCGAGCAGCCCACCCCGCGCCTGGACTTCTGACCCCGTGCTCCAGACCCACAGCGTCTGCTGTGGACACTGCCCGAGCCCTGCTTACGGACACGCCAGCAAAAGGCCCCACTTAAAAGGCAGGGAAAGTTTTCATCAGCACAGTTCTGAGGAGCCTGTCCCCAGGTGGTCGCCTGCCCCCTCGATGTCACATTTGAGCGAATCTCCCCTTGTCTGGCAGGATGCATGACGCCACCAGGGCCCAGACCGCCAGCCAAGTAGTAGCCTTCGTCACCACCGCCCCCTGAGTCCTTCGTCCCTGCGAAGAGTCAAAGGATTCACTAAAGGCTCCGCAGACGGCACCAGGAGCCCCGGGAGCTGCGTGCCGGCCCCAGCCACTGGCCCTCTGTGCCTCCGCTGCAACTGGGGGCCCAGGGAGTCCCCTGGGAGCCGCATCCTGGGGCCGGGCACCCGCTGGCCTCTGCCCCTGCGGTGATGTCACAGGGGCCACCTAGCAACAGGGCCGGTGCCTGTGGGCAGCTCCCGGCAGGGCGGAAGCCATGTGCTCCGGCTGAGGGCCGCTCGGGAGCACTGCGCCCACTCTGCCGTGACCAGAAGGTGGGGAGGATGGACAAGGACGGCACGGCCACCCACAGAAGGCACCGGCCTGGCCCCGGCGCCCCTCCCGCGGGCGTGGGCCCCGCACACCTCAAGGCGGCCAGCGAGATGGCCGAGATGCAGCGGAGCCGGAGTGCGGGCGGCCTGCTCCAGAAGGGGGACCCGCCGAGCTGCATCAAGAAGCTGTGCAAGGAGCTAGGTGGGGCAGGCGGCTCACCCCAAGCTGACTTGGGTCCCTAATTCCCGCACGTGGGGCTGCAGGGGGCGCATCCTGGGGCCTGGGGGCTGCAGGGGGCGCATCCTGGGGCCTGGGGGCTGCAGGGGGCGCATCCTGGGGCCCAGGGGCTTTGGGGACCCATCCTGAGGGCCTGGGGGCTGTGGGGCCCATCCTAAGGGCCTAGGGGCTGTGGGGGCCCATCCTGAGGGCTGGCCCGGGGCTTGGGGGGGCCTGCTGTAAGCTCTGGGGAGGGCAGGAGAAAGAGGTGACAGAGGTCTGGGCCCATGGCCTGAGAAGGCGTCGAGTACTTCGGGGACACCTCTGGCTCTTGAGGTGGCGCGGAAAGTGTCTTGGGTTCATAGTGAGGTCCCAGGGTGAGCCTCCACTCCACTGTGGAAAGCAGGGGCCTCACGGGGCAGCGGGGAACCCGTGGGGCTGGAGCCACCCACCACACACGGCACGAGTGAGGCTGTTACGTTGGAAACTGCACGTTCGCGTATCGTGTTGCCTGTGTTTCCCACTCCAGCGTGTTTCTAACCCCGCAAGTGGGCAGTGGTGTGCCCAAGGTGGGGAGGAGTGCTCGAAAGACACTGGTGCTGATGCGGGCCTGCCCCTCGAGGGGCAGCTGCCCCTGAGCTGCTGGAGAGATGGGCGGGTTGCCACTCATCGGCGGGGCTCCCGGGTCATGGTTCTCCTAAGAAGGCCACGCCAGCAAGCACCCTTTGCCAGGACCGCCATTCAGGCCAAGGAAAAGAAACAGTGAGCAGGAATGCGATTTGCCTGTCAAGCCCTAGGAGTGCCTTTAAGAGGTCATGGTGTAAAAATACTTGTTTTCCCAGCTGAAAAATCCAAAGCTGTGTCGGAGGAGGAGGTCACAGCACAGAGGGCACTCTGTCTCCCCTACCTCCCACCATTAACATCTGAGCACATGTCAAGCTCTCAGGAGGGCTGAGTCCCCGAGAGGAAACCAACCCCTAACCTGCTCAGAAACACTTCAGGTGGCCGTGGTGTCTCCCCGGTGTCGCTGGCCTCAGACCTTCCCGCCCAGCACTGTAGAGTTTCCCGAGGCTGGACGGCCGGGAGCACCGAGCTGAGCCTCGTCCTGCCCTGTGCCCACCTGCCCCAAGGCCCCAGGCCCGGGAGGTCCTGGGCAGCACAGAGGGGCTGGAACACAGAGCGGGCCTCGCTGTCCACCTGCTCAAATGGAACAAGATGTGGTCCCCCGAGGGAGCGCTAGAGACCCTCTCGGCCTCGACACTCACACACAGGGATCACAAGGGAGGAGGCTGGTGCTGCCTGACCTGTGACTGTTGAGACCACGAGGTTGCAGACAGGGGGCCACAGACACACCAGCCTGGAGGTGCAGGAGCCGCTGGAAGCCGTGGAGCCGCTGATCAGTCCCTGCCCCTGACAGCCCTTGCAGGGTGTGTCCAGGAGGAGGAGGGCCATTTCGAAAGTGGGCTCTGGGCCTCTGGCTGCTCCGCGTGGTGGGACCTGCTGAGATCCACAGGCCAGAGGAGGCTCTCCTGCTGTGAAGGGAGAGAGGGGCACCCTGGCTGCAAGGCAGGGTCAGTGAGGTCGTGCAGAGGGTTTTGCAATGTCAGCCCCTCGCCACCTGGCCTGCCCACCCTCCGCACTCATCCCAGACCTACGGGGGCATCTCAGTCTCAGACAGTGACCTGTGAGTGGTGTGAGGGTCGCTTAGAGCCCAGCTGAAAGGAGGCAGCCAAGGGGGTGCTCTACCTCCGGCCAACTCCTGACCCCCTGCACCCCTTCCTGAGGCTGCTCGTGGGGCCCAGGGAAGCAGCCCTCCCGTCTGCCTGGAGATCATTGCAGACCCTGCAGACAGGCCCAGAACCTGGGTGAATGCAAGATCGTCCTCAGAAGGCAGACGGGGGACCCACCAGCACACGCGAGTCTCCCTTTCTGACGACGTGTACTGGAGGAAAAGGCGGCTGTGGCAGAGCTGAGCAGAGGCAGCCGTCCCTGCTGATGCTTCCTCCCCAGTCAGTCCCTGCAGGAGGAGGGAGCAGCGGAGAGCGTGTGGGCCAGCCCGTGCACAGACACGTGTGCACACGCTCCCACACACAGGGTTAGGACGCTGGCACACACGCCACACGCTCACACATACGTGTGCACACGCTCCCACACACAGGGTTAGAGCGCTGGCACACACCACACACTCACATACACATATGTGTGCACATACTCGCACACATAGGGTTAGGGTGCTGGCACACATGCCGCACAGTCACACATACGTGTGCACACGCACACATAGGGTTAGGGTGCTGGCACACACGCCGCACAGTCACACATACGTGTGCACACGCACACATAGGGTTAGGGCGCTAGCACACGCTGCACACTCACATACACACACGTGCACACACTCAGGGTTAGGGCGCTGGCACACATGCCGCACACTCACATACACACACATGTGCACACGCTCACACACATAGGGTTAGGGCGCTGGCACACATGCCACACACTCACATACACACACATGTGCACACTCACACACAGGGTTAGGGCGCTGGCACACACGCCACACACTCACATACACACATGTGTGCACACGCTCACACACAGGGTTAGGGTGCTAGCACACGCTGCACTCTCACATACACACATGTGCACACGCTCGCACACATAGGGTTAGGGTGCTAGCACACATGCTGCACACTCACACACATGTGCACACACTCCCACACATAGGGTTAGGGTGCTGGCACACACGCCGCACACTCACATACACACATGTGCACACGCTCCCACACATAGGGTTAGGGTGCTGGCACACACGCCGCACATTCACATATACATACATGTGCACACACTCGCACACCCATAGACGTGCACCAGCATGAGCTCATACACAGGCACACGTGGCAGCACACACACGTGCAAACTTGTGCACACAGACTTGTGTACCAGTATACTTGCTCACACACAGGCACACACAGCAGCACACACACATGCAAACTTGTGCACACACAGACATGTGCACAGCACACAGGCACACACGTGCATGCAGGCTAGGGGCTGCTGAAGATTTTCCAGAAGTCACCTTGGAGCACTGCCTGCACACAGCGGCTCCTGACCCTCCAGGCCCTTCCTGATGAGAGCAGTCAAGCTCTGAAACATTCTCTGAAGGCCCGCTGCAGCTGCACCCTTGGCCTTTAGGACTTGGTCTCTGGGTGGCCAGGGCCTGCCTGGGGACAGCACAGCGCAGGTCAGCAGGTGCCCCGGAGCCTGTGCGGGTTCTGGAAATGCAGGAGGACACCCAGCACCCAGTTCTCACCTTCAGGGAACCCAGCCTGAGGCGAGGGAATGACCCAGCCCAGGGTGCCTGGCAGAAAACTCCCTCCATGGAAGGTCACTTAACCCCGGGCAGGGGGCCCAGGTTCCCGTGAAGGATGGCGCTGGAGGATGTCAGGAGCTGGGGACACAGGCTCGGGGCAGGGGGAGGGACAGCAAACGAAGCGGCACAACTGGCAGGGCACCCACGAGGGGTTGGCCCTGACCCCTCCCTGGCAGTGTCCCCGGGCCCAAGGCCTGCGAGCTAAAAAGATGCTGAGCAGCTGATCAGGCCTCCAGACTCTAAAGCCGGGAGCCTCTCGAGGCTGCACCGGCTGCAGGGCCAGGGCCCAGGGTGTGTGTCGGGCTGGGAGTGGCAATCAGGCCACTGGGGGGATTCTGGAGTGGCCAAGGGGCACCTCAGGCTCAAGGGGGCTGCAAGGTTAAGGGGCTGGAGCGTGGCAAACTTGGGGCCCTCCAAAGGTCCTCTGGGGCCCCAGGGCCTGTGGGAACCCCCAGTGCAAGCTCCAAACTCTGGAGCGAGTAGCCTGCATCTCACCAGGAAGCCATGGCCTCCCGCTCGGAGCTCGGGACTCATGCTGCCCCCTGAGGCCCTGAGACGTGGCCCCCTGCTCCCTGTGTGTGAGGCGCTATGCTCTGCTCACGGAGAGACCCCCCCAGTCAAGAACCCACCCTTGACGTGCCCCAGGGCCACTGCGGCTCAGATGCCACCTCCAGGGGGGTGGCACGGCCCACTGGCCGCAGGCTGAGTGTCCCCTGCCCCCACTCCGCTGCCTCCAGGAGAACACAGCAACACCACAGGACCCCCAAGTTCCACTGAGAGAGCAAGGCCCCACGGGGACCCCGTCGGCCCAGCTACGATCCCTTAGGGCCCCTCACTAGCCTGCAAAGTACTGATGGGGACGTCAGGGCTGGCAGCATCCCAGGCGAGGATGCTGGGGGACTTGGGTGCACACAGTGGCGGCAGAGCTGGGCTCCCCACGGGTGGCCATCAGCATCCTCGCAGGCTGACAGCAGCCCTGCTGCCCCTTCCCTAGAGTCCGAAGACCCGGGGAAGGACGTCAGAAGCGAAGCAGAAGATGCCAGCTGGTGAGCAGCCTTGGCACAGCGGAGGCCGCGGTGCAGACGTGTGCGGGGTCGTGGGAGGCAGGGCAGGAGTGAGGCCTGGAGGCCCTGACGGAGCGCAGCGGGGTCCAGGGAGGCTCAGAGGGGTGGGTCACCCAGCAAACAGCAGCGCAGCTTGGCTCGGCCCAGCACCTCAGCCCTGGCACCTGTCTCTGCAGTCCTTCCCCAGGATCTGCTGGTCTAGGTTCGATGCAGAAGGCTTGGGACTGATGGGCGGGGATGATCTGGAGGGATGGTGTGGGGAGGGAGGGGGAAGGGGGGGGTCCAGATTGGGAACTCAGGTACACTTATGGCTGATTTATGTCAATGTATGGCAAAATGAGTACAGTATTGTAAAGCAAAACAAACTGAAAAAAAAAAAGAAAGCTTGCTGCCTGGGAGGCTGCTGGGGCCCTGAGCAACCCTCACGCTGGGCGGGACTGGGTCGGAACGGCCCCTCGGAGCCCTGCGTCCCTCATGCCTCCATACCTCCTCTCCCCCGGGGCCTGCCTTGCCCACCGCCCCCGCCCCTCTGCCACTGCAGGGGCACCGCACGGGTTCCCAGGATTAGGGCTAGGGTTAGCACAAAGCCGTGTCCCAATTCTCTCCACCCCCTCTAGCCAGGCCAGCCTGGAGGACAAGCAGGACAGGGGCCAGGATGCCCGCGGGCAGGCGCTGGAGGACAAGCAGGAGGGGGGCCAGGATGCCCGCGGGCAGGCGCCGGAGGCCGCGACAGTGGAGGAGGCCAGCGCCCGCCGCGAGCAGCCAGCCGGAGGGGAGGACGGGGGCGAGTGCAGCCCGGAGGACAAGGTGGGCCGGGCCCCGGCCCGCACGGCCATCCCCCGGCTCAGCCCTGCCCCTGTTACCCAGGCTGTCCGCCGCCTCCTTACAGGAACAGGAGCCTGAGTCCATCAAGCTAGAGGACCTTCTGGAGAAAGAGGCAAGAGAGGCTCACTGCAGTGGCGGAATCAGGCGGGGAGGCTGCGGGGCGCGGTTCTGCTCCGGACGCCGGGCCCCCACCAGAGCTGGGCTTGTGGGCTGGACCAGCCCCTAGCCCCCTCGGCACCAGGCCTGTGCTCTGCGCTCGGGTGCCTTAACCCCAGCTCGCAAAGCAGCGCTGGCTCAGGGAGCGGGAGTCCTGACCGAGGCATCCTCAGCTCAGCCTCGTCAAGGAGGCCCAGCCCGGCGGCAGCCTGAGGCACAGCCCTCCCTGGGAGTCGCCCACCCCTGGAGGGGCCTTCCTTCCCCCATGCTCATGGGGGTGGAGAGGAGCTAGGCGGTCATGCCCGGGTTTACACCGGAGGCCCTGGGCCTGCGTCCGGGGGTTCTGGGGTTCCCTCCACTCCCAGGAACACTTCTCCCGGTGTCGACCAAGGCGCTACCAGAGGAAGCACTTTCGGGGCTGAGCCAAGGTGCCTGAGGGGCAGAGACGGGGGGCCGCCACCACACAGCCTCCAGGCCCCTGGCCGTGTGTGTGTCTGTGCACCAGGCGGAGGGGTGCCTGCAGCGGGGCCCCGGGGCGTATGCGGGCCTCCCGCAGCCACCCAAATCTCCCCGTCCCTGCTCACGCAGGCTCTGGTTCTCAGCAGGTGAAGGTGGGGGCCCTTCTGGGTCCTCAGGGGCCCGATACGAGGTGCCTGAGGATGCAGGGGAGGCCAGACCTCCCCGCCCTCTGCCAGGGCTGCCATGGAGGCCTCGCCAGCCCCACTGCCAGCAGCTTCCACCACGCACAGCCAGGGACGGAGACCCCGGGGCGACGAACGCCCAGACCTGAGCACCGAGGGGCTCGAGCCCATGCCCCTCCCAGGAAGCTGCGCTCCCCTGGCTCAGCCACGCCCGTCATCCGTGTGTCTCTGATTTCCCTCCACAGAAACCATCTGTGTTTGTGGAGATTGACCTGGGAGATCGTGCTGAGGAGGTAAAGCGCCAGAGCTGAGAAAGCCCAGCCACCCACAGGAGGCAGCGTGCTCGGGGCCTGCAGCGGTCCCGGGACCATGCCCAAGCAGGGTGTGGTGGCCACTGAAGAGAGACGGGGCCCGGGCTCCGAGGACTGGCCTGGGGACCAGAGGGCACCTGGGCTCTTTCTCAGTCCCTCATGCCAACCCACACGCATTCCTGTACCACCAGAGACCCCAGGGCCTCAACACTCAAGGTGCCCGGGGGCCTCAAGAACCTCTTGAGGGGTTTGTGCTGGGGTGGTGAGCGGGTCCAAGCCAGGAGCTAGAAGACTTAGTCTCCACGTGCAGGGAAAGCTCACCCGAGTCACGTGCCAGTCCATGCCTCCGCTTTTTCATCTGCAAAACGGGCTCAGCACCGCAGCCCAGCGTTGTTCTGTCGCGCCCTCAGAACACTGCCTGGCCTAAAGAGCCCCAGCGTCGGGTGCCACCCTCCCCGCCGCCGCCGCCGCCCCTGTCTCCACCGTCATCGAAACCACCACCCCACTCACTGTCTTCATCAGCGTCAGCATCGCCGTCCCCACCTCCAACACCACCATTTCAGCACCACTCTCTGTAAGCGGCAGTGGTTGACCCAGGGGCCCGGTTGGGCCTTTCCAGCACAAATATTCTGTTTCTATTGTAGTGAGTGGCCACTCTCTGGAAGCTCTCTCTAATTCTCTCTTGGCAAAAGTAAGCTCCTTCCTCGGGGCTGCTCCTTTCCACAGGGTACTTCCTAGCTCTTTGCCCTCAGAACATGACGCATGGTGAAGAGAGCTGGTTATTGACTCATCCCAAGGTTACCGAGGGGACAGAGTTCAAGGTCTCAAGAAGGTCCAGCCAGGGCAGAGCTGGAGTGAGGGACCAGGCCTTCTGACTTGCATTCCAGGGTCAAGGGCACGGCTCCTTGGTCTGAGTCCCCTAGTTAGAAGCCCGCCTGACGGAGCCCCGCCGTGTGGGAGGATGCTCGGGGCCGTCTCCAAGCTGCCTCTTGTTCTCGGCAGGCCCAGCAGGTCCAGCCTCGGTTTCTAATGCCTCCCGCCCCACAGGTGGTCACGTGCGTCACGAAAGAAGAGAAGCGGTCCCAGAAGGACATGGGGGATGTGTCAGAGGACGAGTGAGTGAGGCGTCCACTCGGGGGGGCCTGGGGGGCAGGGGGTGTTTGTGCCAACGCCTCCACCCCCCAGGGTAGAGATCGTGAGGCTCTGAAGCCAGGAGGAGGTGCGACGCTCACCCAGGGCTGTGGGCCAGCAGTATTTTAAATGCTACAGAGAAGTGCAAAGAAGAAAATGCCAGTTCACCCACTTTTCACCTGAATTAACCGTATCAATATCTTGGCTGATTTGCTTGCACAGCTTTAAAAAGAAAAATTTCTCTATTCACTTTGTGAAACTGATAGTCCTTTAAAATGAATGAAGCCCCATGAAATAGCGCAGCAGAGAGGAAAGGGTTAGAACGCCCACGTGCCACCAGCTGGAAGCAGTGGGGGCTTCTGGGAGCCTGGGCCCTGAGGGGCCAGGAGCAGAGGCTGGAGCATGGGTGAGCTGGGGGCGGGGGCCCCCCGGCCACACTCCTGCGCTGCCAGACGCGCTTGGCCACAGCGTCCCGGCCCTTTGTGACTTGGCGGTGGCTGTTACTGCCTCTCCCCAGTTTGGGCTCCAGGGGGACAGTGTCCCTGTGAGGAAGTGTCACACCCAAGTCTGCGCTGATCTCTGCCCACAGGGCCAGGCACACAGCTTCTACGAGGGTGTCAGGACTGCCTGGCACAGCCTCAGTTCTAGGCTTGCCGGGAAAGTTCCTTAAGCTGCTGCTGCTGCTGCTGCTAAGTCGCTTCAGTCGTGTCCGACTCTGTGCGACCCCATGGACTGCAGCCCACCAGGCTCCCCCGTCCCTGGGATTTTCCAGGCAAGAGCACTGGAGTGGGCTGCCATCGCCTTCTCCGCTCCTTAAGCTACTATCTGCTTTTCTCACCATTTCTTACTGGACACGGTGATGGACTTGGTCACCCTGGACACAGCCTGGCAGCTCCTTTTCTGCCGCAGGCCATGCAAGCCCAGGCCCACCTCTCAGCCTCTGGGTCTGGCTCCCACACTCTGCTCAGCTGCCCCAGAGAACCTGTGGATGGGCCGGGCCTAGGAACCAGGCCTCGGCAGCTGGCAACCGCCTGGCCGACAGGACAAGGTCTGCTCGTGGGGAGTGCCTGGATACGTGCCAGGGAGGCGGGGTCACCTGCCTGCTCACCTGCAGCCTCAGTCCATCCAGTCGGCCCCCTCGGGCACCCAGGTGCCTGTTAGGGGCCCATTGGGAGAGACCTCCATGGAGGCCTCCATGGAGAGCCATGGAGGTGCCTGTGAAGAGGAGTGCCATCTGACCTCAGAGACAGCCTTGGTTGAAAGTGGAACCCCCAGAGCGCCCCCCCCCAACAGGAGTAGGCACAGGCCACAGTGCTGTGGAAACACTGACTGGGCTGGGGTGGGCACAGTCCACCTGCGACACCTCTTCACAGTTGGTCTGTGGATGGACCGGGTGTCAGGGCCTCTCGGGCTCAAGGGACTCCTGTTGGGATGAAGAAGCTGAGGCAAGCGAGGGGAGGGCCCCAGAGGGGCCTGGGAGCCGTCTCTGGCTTGTCCACACTGAGCTGGCGGAAGGGGTGGAGCGCCTCTCACGCCTTCCCTTGGCCTTCAGGTCCAGGACCAGCTGGGTGTGCTGTATCCCTTACTCCACCAGAAAGAAGGGGAAGCACGGCGCGTAGCCTGGAGAAGGTAGTTCAGGCTGGGGAGGGACCGGGCTGAGGGAAGGCCAGAGCAGGGCGCGGGGCGGACAGAGGGCAGGCTGCCTCCCGGGTCCTACCCCAGACCGGCCCCTCTGGCCAGTAACTGGGCCTCCACTTGGCTCCTTGGCCAGCCAGCCAGCGAGCGGCAAGGACGCAGACAGCTGTCCTGAGACACCGGAGGAGCCTGCTTCAGAGGCGCTGGGACCGCTCCACGCATGACGCTCCACCACTGGGAAGCGATGAGGCCATCTTTCAAACACGCAATAAAAAGTGAATGAGAGATGTCGTACCTCTCAAGGGCCCCGTCCCTGCTTGCCACAAACCTTGTCCCACAAAGTGTACAGCAGGGAAGACAGGCAGCTCAGGGACTTACCTCCCAGGTCACATGGTCACACCTCCCCTCCAAGGTCACGTGGTCACGCAGCACCTCACTTAGCCCCAGACCCCCAGGGGCCTGGCCCCAACCAGAGATGCCACCAGGGCTCTGAAGGACCTGGCATTGGTCCCCGAAGACCAAGGGGCAGGCGTTCCTACAGTTGGACTGGGAGCCCTGAGGACCCCACGGAGGAAATGCAGCCACGGGGAGATGCTGCCTGCGCGGGGGGAGGCAGGACCTGGAGGGAAGCCTCACCAAGGAGGCCCCACGAGCTCTGTGGCTCCTCTGTCCAACCAGCTGGGGCTCGGCAGCCCACCTCCGGCCATGCGTCTGACTCAGCCCAAGACTGAGGACTCAGCATCACAGTGCCTCTGGAGGACACGTCCACGGCCTCCACCAGTAGGCACAGCCTCCCAAGCAAGTGTCCCCTTGTCCCTGCCCCTGGGTGGCAGCTCCCAGTCCTGGCACTCGGCTACCAAGATGGCCACTGAGAGAAGCTTCCGGAAAATTGGCCAGAGGAGGCTACAGGCCAAGAGTGTGACTAGTCCCCAGCCAGTACTCTCCCTGATCGTCCCTGGCCACCACGGGCAGCTGGCCTTGTTCAGAGTCATGGAAGGGCCCAGTGCAGGGCGGCCTTCACCTCCCAGGTCAGCCGGGACGCCTGCAGGGAGCCAGTCGGGGCAGCCCGTGAGAACCAGCGGATGGTGCAGGGGTGGGAGTGGTGGAGCCCACTGGCCAGGCTCTAGAAAGGCAGGTGGACATGGCCTAGGAGCCTACAATCTGGGCCCCAGGCTCGCTGAGGCCACAGAGAGACCCCTGCCTGGGGAGCTGGGGCACAGCCATGACCTGGACCTGCAGGGTACGAAGAGCTGACAGCCTTGATGAGAGTGGAGCCCTAAGGTCACTGCTGGTGGCAAGATCGCTCACCCCGGAGCAGGAAGGAGGCCGAGCCCCGACCCTTGCCTTGCCGGGGGCTGTGGAGCTGTCTGTCCAGCCCTTGAGGACTGCAGGCAGGAAGGGGGCATTTACCCCCAGGAGGGCCCCAGTCCTCAGGGCCCCCAACTTAGCCTGCGAGGCTGGACCCCGGCCTGACCCGGCTCCCTCCCCAGCCCCCGCAGGCCCACAGCTGCTCAGACCAGTGAATTCGAGGCCACAGGGCCCCCAGGACAGGCCCAGCCCAATGGCCCTGGTGAACACAGCCCCCGACCCCGAGGCCTGTCCCCGCTGCCAGCCTGCTCCTCCCAGCATTGTCGGGCTCCCCGAACCGCACACACACTTTCACTGTGGGCTACGTGGGAACCGGCAGGAAGCGTGTAACCTATCCCCTTGCGACCTTCGTACCACCACCGGCAGGATTTCTGCTTCTGCTTCAAGTACGTAGAGAGAGCTGTATATGGAGATATGTAAACACAGCCTTTTTACAAAACTGACCCCACATTGCACTAGTTTGGGGGTGTGTTTTATTGTTTTGTTTACAATTTTCCCTTTTATCCTCATAAACACTTGCCCACTATCGGTCACTGTTTGCTGAAAGCCTGCAACACGGTGGCTGAACAAACCCTGGCCTCTCAAGCCTCCAGGCTGGGGGAAGACAAGCGTGGACGCCCACGCAGCCTGACTGACTGCTCCTTGCCCAGCAGACGTTAGCTGCATGCCCTGGAAAGCGGTGCTCCGCCCGGGGCAGCCACCTGCCGCCAGGCTGACAGATTAGGAGGAAACACGGGCGGTGGGCTGGGCAGGCCAGGGGCCTGGGGAAGGCGAGCTGAGGGTGGGCTCTGGCCACGGCAGCGGGCCCTCAGGGCGGTGCTTGCCCCGCACCCCGCGACCTGCCCTGCACGGACCAACGTCCTTCCCGCCCACACCGCGGGCCCTGTTATTCCCCCTGCTTTGGGGTGGCGGCTGGCGGTGAGGGCCACTAGCAGGGCAGCCCGCACAGAGGCAGCTGCCCTCGGGAGCCCAGTGCCCGAGCGCCAGCTGGTCTCTTCCCGCCGCTCCAGGGCAACGGCTGTGCAGGGGCCGAGTCCGCGGCCTGCCCTGAGCTCCCGCCAGAGCGGCGGCGGCGCTGGACTGGCGCGCCCCCTGGTGACGGGCCGGCCCCACGGCCCCGCGGACGTCCAGCCGGGCCGCGCTCCCAGCCCTTGCACCAGGAGGCGGTGGCCTGACCTCTCCTCACTGTGGCTGCTCTCCCCTCTGCTCACTAACAAGCATCCGGAAGGAGGCTGTGTTGGTGGCCAGCGGCGGGCGGACAGAGGGGCCTCACCCAGGCCTCCTGTGCCGAGCGGCCCTGCTCTTGCATCCAGCACGGAGGTCAAGGGTCCTGGACCCTGGCCCTCCCTGTGTCATGACCTTGAGACCCACAGTTCCGGGAGGATGGACAGACAGACCTGCCCTCGGTCTAGAGTCCTGCGCACCTCCAGGAGTGTGCGACACTTGGCCCGTGTGGAACCCAGGCCCCAAAGAGAGGCTCCTCGTGATGTTCTGACGCACTTCACGTGACGCGACAAAATGCAGAGCCCACTCACAGGGCGCCACGCTTAGAGCCCCGTGCCCAGTGTCCCCTGGTGCCCCCAGGTGCCCCCGCATCCCAGTATCCCCATGGTGCCCCCGCAGTGTCCCCGCATCCCAGTGTCCCCGCGGTGCCCCCAGGTGCCCCCACATCCCAGTGTCCCCCGGTGCCCCCAGGTGCCCCCGCAGTGCCCCTAGGTGTCCCCACGTCCCAGTATCCCCGCAGTGCCCCCAGGTGTCCCTGCATCCCAGTGTCCCTGCAGTGCCCCCAGGTGCCCCCGCATCCCAGTGTCCCCACGGTGCCCCCAGGTGCCCCCGCGGTGTCCCCAGGTGCCCCAACGTCCCAGTGTCCCCGCGGTGCCCCCAGGTGCCCCCACGTCCCAGTGNCCCCTGCCTGGCTTCCCACACCTGGCCTCCCTTGCCTGGCCTCCCCGCCTGACACCTGCTCCTTGAGACCCCAGCCCCTCCCCGCAGTGACTCTCGTCCAGCACTGGCCAGCTCCTCAGTGGGTGGCCCGTTCAGTGCTTGCTGTCTCTTATACACATCTTACCTGGCCTCCCATACCTGGCCCCCAACACCTGGCCTTCCCTGCCTGGCCTCCCACACCTGGCCCCCAACACCTGGCCTCCCCTGCCTGGCTTCCCACACCTGGCCTCCCTTGCCTGGCCTCCCCGCCTGACACCTGCTCCTTGAGACCCCAGCCCCTCCCCGCAGTGACTCTCGTCCAGCACTGGCCAGCTCCTCAGTGGGTGGCCCGTTCAGTGCTTGTGTGGCGCTTCCGCAACAGGCACAGTTATTTGCTCCGTGCTGTCCTCGGCCGGGGCCACGGAGAGGTCAGCGCACGCGCGCCCAGCAGCTGCGAGGTCGGCCGGGGCCTGGCCCTGCCTCCTGTGCTTGTACTGTCCACAGCTCGGGAAACTGAGGCAGCCTCCAGGCCTCTCCCCAGGGCCTGCGGAGATCCTGGTCCCCCCGCCCTCAGGGGTGTCCCGCCCCCCTCTGGGAGGTCACCCCGTCTTGGGCACACAGGCGCAAGGCCGAGGCTGGTGCTGTGTTCAGGAAGGCTCCACTGTGGGGCAGCTGAGGGTCCAGAAGGGGCGGGGTGGAAGGTGAGGGCCACCAGGAAGGTGCTGGCCACAGGGCTGGCTGAGCCCGGGCGGAGATAGGAGGGGAGACTGCATTCCTGGAGCGAGTGTCAAGGTGGGCCGCGTGGAGACCTCTCCCCTAGGGCCCCTGTGTCTGAACTCCTGGACCAAGGGGGACATCACCTCACCGGGGACAAGGACTTGGCAGATGGGATTAAGGCGAGACTCCTGTCCTGTGGAAGTGGGCCACTGTACCAGCTAGGTCAAAGGAAGGCAAGGGAAGGCTGGGCTCGGAAGCAGGCGGGGCTGGAGATGCTGTGCTGTTGGGTTTGAGCCCCGAGGTCAGGCCACCCGTGCTGGGAAGAGAGGATCCCCAGAGATGGCCCTGCAGCGCTTGGAGCCCAGCACATCCTCGACTGACCCCCAGCTACTGACGGGCAGGCACTAAGTCAACGGGGTCTTGAGCTGTGAAGCCTGCAATCAGCCAGAGCTGCTCCCTTGGGGCTGAGCCGTCACCCTGGGGCCTGGCCCACTACGAGGAGAATGCAGAGTCCAGGGCGCAGTGCAAGCTACGACCCTGGAGCCTGCCTGGAGGCTCAGGGCTGAGACACGCTGGACTCTGGCCTGGACAAACATGGGCTCTGCAAGCAGCGGGGGCTGAGCGCAGGACAGGGAGCCCCTACCGTGAATCCTGCTTCCCTCCCCGCTCACCCCCCCAACTCCCACCCACTACTGAGGGCTGGTCTCTGACAGACCCACACTTCCTGGCACTTCTGTCTGTGTTTTCCAACTCTGAGCTCTTGAAAGATCCTTTGAACCTGGTGAAAACCTACTGCGGGTGGATGTCTTTTCCGCAAGCATTAAAGAGCTTCACGCTGGTTGCAGCCCTGCCTTCACCAGCTCAGTGCTACACAGCCCTGCTGGGTTTTAGGAAGCTAGTCATTTGTGCAAATTCCATGCAGCAAGGGGCTTTTCCAATTGTGATCACAGTTTGCAAAGTTGCTGAGTTTCAGCTGACCTTTGGCTCCGGGCCTGGCGTGGAGAGGGCGCTCCACAGCTGTGCACGCTTGTGAAGCTGAGGCGTAGCCCCTCCTGCCAGGCATTTCTCTGGGGGAGCAGAGAAGATGTGAAAACAAACGCACGTCCAGGCCTCCAGCAGCTCACAGCCAAAAGGAGCCCCGAGCCTCCTGAGTGCAGTTTACCACAAACAGCAGTTGCCACAGCAACAGAAAGCAGGCGGCGGGGCCAACAGCACCCCCAGTTTGGCTGCTGAGAGACAGATGTCTGAGAGATCAGGCTACCACCCCTTTCCTCCTAAAGGGGAAGAAGCTGGATCTTCTGGGAGAGATTTAAGAGGACAGTCTGAAGTCCAACAAAAGCAAGGGCTGTGGAAAGAGGCGGGCCGCTGGGCCAGAAGCCAGCCCCCCAGGGCTCTGTTTGTTCTGGCCTCGGTCAGGCTGCGCTTCGCAGCAGGCAGACAGCGGCCAAACCTTTACTGGTCAAACAGCACAAGGGGGCCAAGTTTGCTAGGAGAGAAAACAGTGGCCTGGGGCCAAAGGCGACTTTTGGGAGCTGTTTTTCACTTTTCCTCCAAGCAGCTGGAGGTCCTGGGGCGGAGGCTTCCGGAGGCAACGTGCCTGAGGACGGGGTCCTGACCTGGAGTTGAGACCCCTGGGAGGCAAGGACAGGCCTTCCCGTACTAGGACCCCAGGCAAGGCTGGGGATTGGCGTCAGGGGAGAGGGAGTCCCGCTGACTTCTGTGAGCAGGTGGAGAGGGGAGCTGGGCACCAGGCCTCCCGGGATGCTCCTCCACGGCCTTCACCTGCCCAGACACAGCGGCCCCATCCCGCAGCAGATGGTGGGTCTCTTCTCGCACCTTCACTCCAGATGGCTGCAAGAGGCCCTCCACCAAGATGCCTGGCCAGGGGCACCGTGGCACTGGGCAGTCAGCACTTCACAAGTGGCCTATCGGAACCATGAGCTGACCAGGCCGTCTGAGGCAGGGCCGCCACACAGAGGCACAGGCCATGGCCCCCAGGGTCTTGTTGTGAGGGCTGCCCAGGTGCTGTGATGGGTGAGGACCCAGGCCTGGGCACTGCAGCCAGAGGCGGCCGGGCCGAGACCCCAGGGAGCTAAAAAGATTGGGCTGAAAGGCCAGGTTGGTCCCAGGCTCCAGACAAGCAGGAGCAAGCCTCCCCACACTGCGTGGGGGTGAGTGGGTGGAGTGGGTGGCGTGTGGACGTCTGAGGACGGAGTCCAGCACGTGTCCAGGTGGCCACCCACGGCCCTGTGGGGATGCTCCTGCCCCGGCAGACCCCGCAGAGCAAGGTGGGCGGCGGATCTGGCCCTGAGACATCTGTTGCTGTGTACTTGCTCAGCTGTGTCCACCTCCTTGCGACCGCCTGGGCTGCAGCACGCCAGGCCTCCCTGTCCTTCACCATCGCTCGGAGCTTGCTCAGACTCATGTCCATTGAGTTGGGGATGCCNCAAGGTGGGCGGCGGATCTGGCCCTGAGACATCTGTTGCTGTGTACTTGCTCAGCTGTGTCCACCTCCTTGCGACCGCCTGGGCTGCAGCACGCCAGGCCTCCCTGTCCTTCACCATCGCTCGGAGCTTGCTCAGACTCATGTCCATTGAGTTGGGGATGCCATTCAACCATCTCATCCTCTGTCACCCTCTTTTCTTCCTGGGTTCAGTCTTTCACAGCATCAAGGTCTTTTCCGAAAATGTGGCTGTTTGCATCAGGCGGCCCAAGTATTGGAGCTTCCGCATCAGTCTTTCCAGTGAATATTCAGGGTCGATTTCCGTCAGGATTGACTACTTTGACCTCCTTGCAGTCCAAGTGACTCTCAAGAGTCTTCTCCAGCACCGCAGTTGGAAGCATCAGTTCCTCAGCGTCAGCCTTCTTTATGGCCCACCTCTCACATCTGCACAACTACTAGAAAAACCAGCTTGACTGTATGGACCTTTGTCAGTACCTACTCACATTTTTTAAAGTATTTTTTTCGTTGGTGTAAGATTATCGAATTAAAACTAAAGAGCAACAAGCTGAATGCACCTGAAGTGTGTGATTAAGGTTTGGGTGTGCGTTTGAGTCCAGAGACCTCACTGTCCGTCACACCTCTCCAGGACATCCCAGAAGCCAGCTGTCTGCCTGTGGCTACAGACTTTGTTCGATCGGAACCACACACGTGGGCTCTTTCCGGCCTGGCTTCTCTCACTCAGCTTTGTGACCTTGAGCCTCACCTGCCCTTACACGTGCTTCTTCCCTTTCTATTTCTGAGTAGCCCTGTGCTCTGTGAGGCAGACGTGTCACCAGATGAGAGACGAGTGGTCTGTTCATGGCTTCAGTGATTCCAAAGGAAGCCTCTTGTTCACACCTTGGTGTGGACACAGGTTTTGTTTCCTGAGTAAACATCAGAGGGGGGGATGGTTGGGTGGCAGGGCTGTGTAGGTTTCTGTCATTCGTCTTTTTCTTAATAGGAGGAGTTTTTAATTGCAACGAAGTCCAACCAATCAGTTTTTAAGATTATTTCATGCTTTCTGTGTTCTAAGAAATCTTTGCCTGCCTCAAGCGAAAGCCTGTCTCCTGTGTTTCTTGGCAGAAGTTTCATGGTTTTAGAATTTACATTTACGTATAACCCATTTGAGGTGTGTGTGTGTGTGTGTGTGTGTGTGTGTGTGTGTTGTGTGAGACAAAGGACATGTTTTTCTCCCTATAAGGACATTCAGTGGATCCAACACTATTTGTTGAAAAGGCTTTCTTTTCCCTTTGCATTGTCCTGGCACCTTTGTCGAAAATTGATTTACCATATATAGTAGGTCTATTTCTTTTTAAAAATGAATTTTTGAAAGGAAAATTCCAAGACTCTTTTGTCTAAATTTGGTCCTATGTCCTGCCCCACCCCCCAGCCTCCGCCACATTTGACTCACCTCCATCCATTCTGTTTGTCTCAGAGTTCCCTTAAAAAGTTAAATATATATCTACCATACAACCCACAACTGCTCTCCAGGGTTATCCTGGAGAAACAAAAATTTTCATTCACAAAAAAGTCTATACTCAAATGTTCACAGCAGCCTTACCTGTGACAGCTAATGCCCAGAAACACCCACGTGTCCTTCCATGGTTAAACAAGCCCTGGCCCATCCTGGAACCAGTGTATTGCAATTACGTTATGCTCCTGAAATGACAAATCACCGTGATGGAGAAGAAGCCAAGGGCTGGGGAGCAACAGCATGAAGGAGTCCTCTGTGGGGATGAAAGTTTCACGCCCTGAGCACGGCCTCAGGGTCTGCACGTCGCAGGTCCCTGCACGAGACACCCCGAAGGAACGCGCAGACCTGCGAGCCCCTTAGTCTAGTGGCTGCCTTGGCTGTGTTAGCTAGTCTAGTTAATGGCGCTAACCAGTATAGTTACCGGTGTTACCTGTACTAACTAGTCTAGTTAATGGTGCTAACGAGTATAGTTATTGGTGTTACCTGTGCTAACTAGTCTAGTTAACGGCATTACCTGTCCTGAATAGCCNGTGCTAGCTAGTCTAGTTAATGGCATTACCTGTCCTGAATAGCCTAGTGACAGTGTTGACTAGTCTATTTAACGGTGTTGCCTGTGCTAACTAGTCCACTTAAGGGTGCTACCTGTGCTAGCTAGTCTAGTTAACGGTGCTAACCAGTAGAGTTACTGGTGTTACCTGTACTAACTAGTCTAGTGGACAATGCTAACTACATAAAGCTCCTGGTTTTGAACATTTACTCGTCGTGTAAGTCTCCACCACCTGCGGAAACCCAGCAGAGGGTATGTAGGACCTCTTGGTACCACCGTGCAACTTCTTATGAAGCGGTAATTCATTCAAAAGACAACACTAGAGATATAAATACTTAGAAATAAATCTGACAAAAGTTATACACAAGACCCATAGGCTTAGAATGTAAAAACATTGCTGAGGGAAATTAAATAACACCCAAATAAATAAACATCGAGGTCATAGAGTGGAAGATTCAATACTGTCAGAATCAAGAGGCCCATCTCCCCAAATTAACCTGCAGAATCAGCACAGTCGCAATCAAAGCCCTAACACGTTTTTAGTAGAAATTAACATCCAAGCTAATTCTAAAATGTGTATAGAAATGTGTGGGACTTAACCAGAGCAAGCATGAAAACGAACACAGATGGAGAATTTTTATTGCATGATTCCAAGATTATCTTAAGTAGTGCGGATCAAGAGTGATATATCATGGTTATAACAGACCAACAGATGAACTGGATAGAGCAGATTCCAGAAGCAGACCTGCTCTGATGCAGTCAGCTGGCTCGACAAAGGTGCTGGTGCAATTCAAGGGGAAAAAACACTCTTTCCAGAAATGACTCTGGGTCACCCGGATGTTCATCTGCAACAAAACAAAGACAACCCTTAAAACTCTTGCCTCATTCCAAAAAAACATGATACAAAAATTCACATGAAATTAATAAATTTCCTAGAGGGGACGGCGGGGCAGACGGGATGCAGATGGGGAGGCAGACCAGGGAGGCGAACGGCGGGACTTGGAGGGGAGGGGGGCGGACGGAGGGGCGGCGGGAGGCGGATGGCGAGGCGGGGGCAGACGGCGGGCGGGGCGGGGTGCGGGCAGGCGGCGTGGCGGATGCGGTGCGGACAGCGAGGCGGCCATGCAGAGGTGCCTGCCTGCCCCCAGGAAAGAAAGCAGGTCTCCTCCGGGCACTCGCAAGGCGACTCTTTAGGAGACGCCATTCCTTTCCCAGTCCCGTAAGGAGTCACAACGACCCACCACTCGCCTTGCTGGATGATGTGAACCGTTAGTTAATATGTGACTTCGACACAAGACCCTTTGTCTCACTTACCTAGCTGTACTTTGACCTCTGAGGGGCAGAATGTCCTGAGATTCTGAAAGACTGTCTGCTGAGTTATAATCCTCAGGTTGTCTCAGATCAAATTTTCCACCTCTTTTTTAGGTTGACCACTGATTAGGGGAGCGGGGCCTGCAGGCCAGGGCCCCGAGCATCTCTGCAGTCCGGGAGGAATGAACTTCTATCTTGGCTGAGACACTGCTGTTGGCCCTGCCTGCTGGAGCCCCTCCACCCGGCTAGTGTGGCCAGGGCTTAGATTCTTCTGACCTTGGCCCAAACCCCAGCCTCCCAAGGTAGGGCTCTGGACGTCTCCCTAATCAAACGCAGCCATCCCCTTGGCCTCGGGCCCTTTTCCTTCCTGGACAGAACAGTGGGGCACGGTGACCCCGGGCCGTGATGGTCGGCACCAGCACCAGAGGCCCCAGAGCGAAGAGGACGTGGGACCCTCCAGGGGCAGCTGGGCATCGGGGCTCCCAAGGAAGGTGGAAGGGGAGCTCATAGTCGCATCCTGGGGTCACGACCCTTGGGGGTACCCGGTCCCCCTGGCTCTGCCCCCCCGTCCCCCTCCTCCTGGGGACTCGGCTCCGGGCCCCGCCCTCAGCTCCAGCCTCTGTTCTCACTTAGCTGGACCCCCACCCCCAGATGGACGGCATCCTGGCTCCAGCCACTCCCCCTGCATGACGGCCCCCCCTCCCCGGCTCAGTCCCTTGAACAAGCCCATGGAAGCCCCACACACAGGTCAGGGACGCGATCTTCCTCCCTGTGGTCTGCCCGGGAAGCCGTTCCATGAGGCCTGCTGGCTGAGAAGATGAGACACATGGTCAGCGGGTAAGAGGATACACAGAAATTCCACTTTTACTCTGACTGCTCGGCCACATTTGGAGCGAGGGTTTCACAACAGCTGGAGGAACGCAGTGCCTCCTGTTCTGGGACCTCTAGGGTCTTGTGGGTTTTACCGCAGTCTGACATCCTTTTACCAGGAAGAGGGGGTCTGTGTGGACATGCCAAGAGGCGCCCAGGCCAGGAGTCAGTCTCCGGGATGCTCACTGGGGACCCGGCCTGGGATGCTGACAGAGCTGGGCTTGGAAGTGGCCGCGTGTTGGGCGTGGAAGGCTGCTGCCCACCAGAAATGAGGACAGAGGGCCGAGGGCTGGCGCCCAGGTCTGCTTGGCTGGGGTCAGCACGTGGTGCTGAGCTTGGCCTCAGGGACTGGAAACTCTGGCAAACGCAGACGTGACTGAATCTCCTTAGTCATCCCATGGTTGCTGCGGTCTCGCTGGAGCAGGGACAGCCACCGGGCATGAGTGCTTCCCCCAACAAGTGCTCCCCAGCATGAGTGCTCCCCAGCATGAGTGCTCCCAAGCACGAGTGCTCGCCTGCACAAGTGCTCCCCCCAATGAGTGCTCTGTGGCATGAGTGCTCCCCAATGAGTGCTCCCCCCAACAAGTGCTCCCCAGCATGACTGCTCCCAAGCACGAGTACTCGCCTGCATGAGTGCTCCCCATGAGTGCTCCCCAACATGAGTGCTCCCAAGCATGAGTGCTCGCCTGCACAACTGCTCCCCCAACGAGTGCTCCCCAGCATGAGTGCTCCCCGATGAGTGCTCCCCCCAACAAGTGCTCCCAGCATGACTGCTCCCAAGCACGAGTACTCACCTGCACAAATGCTCCCCCAATGAGTGCTCCCCCAACGAGTGCTCCCCCAATGAATGCTCCCCAGCAGGAGTGCTCCCCCAATGAATAATCCCCAGCATGAGTGCTCCCCCAAATGCTCCCCAGCATGAGTGCTCCCAAGCACGAATGTTCGCCTGCACAACTGCTCCCCCAATGAGTGCTCCACGNACAAATGCTCCCCCAATGAGTGCTCCCCCAACGAGTGCTCCCCCAATGAATGCTCCCCAGCAGGAGTGCTCCCCCAATGAATAATCCCCAGCATGAGTGCTCCCCCAAATGCTCCCCAGCATGAGTGCTCCCAAGCACGAATGTTCGCCTGCACAACTGCTCCCCCAATGAGTGCTCCACGGCATGACTGCTCCCAAGCACGAGTACTCGCCTGCACGAGTGCTCCCCAATAAGTGCTCCCCCAACAAGTGCAGCCCAGCATGAGTGCTCCCCCCAATGAGCAGGGGACCACCCAGCACAAGAGGGCCACCTGTGGAGGGATGGAGGGCTTCCTCCAAGCTGGACTCCTGGGGGTGGAGTAGGAGGGGGTCTGGGAGAGAATGCCAGCCCTTGTCTTGGAGCTTAAGTCTAGATTCAAGAAACCCAACCCAGGGAAGGGAAGGGTGCAGGCAGGTGGGGTGGTGGGACTGGGGTCTGGAGAGAGCGGGTGGCTTCCTGCCAAGTCTCTGGTCGGCCAGAACCCTCACTCCACCCTTCGGCCTGGATGGCAGGCTGCCCATGATGCCTCTGAGGCCCACTCAAGGACTCAAGGGCCTTCTTCTTGAGTGAAGCCCCAGGGGACGGTCGCCCCACAGGTGCAGGGTCGCCCACAGGTGCAGGGTCGTCCACAGGCACAGTGTTACCCCACAGGCGCAGGGTTGCCCACAGGCGCAGGGTCGCCCCACAGGCGCAGGGTCGCCCACAGGTGCAGGGTCGTCCACAGGTGCAGGGTCGCCCACAGGTGCAGGGTCGCCCACAGGCGCAGGGTCGTCCACAGGCACAGTGTTACCCCACAGGTGCAGGGTCACCCCACAGGTGCAGGGTCGCCCACAGGCACAGTGTTACCCCACAGGCGCAGGGTCGCCCACAGGCGCAGGGTCGCCCACAGGGGCAGGGTGGCCCCACAGGCGCAGGGTCGCCCACAGGGGCAGAGTCGCCCACAGGCGCAGGGTCGCCCACAGGCGCAGGGTCGCCCACAGGGGCAGGGTCGCCCACAGGTGCAGGGTCGCCCACAGG
>SJYA01003581.1:355456-374693 GCA_006410615.1 Neotragus moschatus | reverse complement strand
CTATAGAACAAAGGTGCAGTGGGTTGTAACAAAGAAAGTACTTAACTCAAAGATCTAATATTGTTAATACCAGGTCTACTACCTGTTTTTCTATATACCAACTATATCTTACAAATAAAAGATATGAAAATTTGGCAGCAAGTATTGGCTCAACAAATGAAACCTTTAGTCAGTCCTGTTCTAATGATTTTGACTCCTCGGAAGCCCCTACATTCCTAGGATGTTTTAAGCTTCCTGTGCTTCCGCAGTCAGGAGGCCTCAAGCAATCACATGCGCAGCTGTAAGAGTCCTGCAGGCAGGCTAGAAAGCCATCAGAGGGGTTTTTGGATTGAAACACTCTGTCAAAGGCAGAAGACTAAAGCCCTTAGTTGACTTTTTCCAGAGAATGTCAGAAGAGTGGAAAAGCAGGCAGATTCTTAGTTTTGGGGGGTACATGCCCAGGAAATGCCAGGGAGAAAAACCCTGAGATTTGACTCGTCCTTGCCCATCAAAATCTCCTGCCGCGTGACCTTGTCACGGGTGGGATTCCTCATGCTGGCTCCCGGCAGTTGAGGGCAGGAGGAGAAGGGGGTGAAAGAGGATGAGATGGTTGGATGGCATCACTGACTCAGTGGACATGAGTTTGAGAGACTCCAGGAGATAATGAAGGACAGGGAAGCTCGGCGTGCTGCAGCCCGTGGGGTTGCAAACGGTCTGACACAACTGAGCGACTGAGCAACAAGTACCTTCTCAGAGGGATTTTCCGGTTTCCCTCATGCTTTCTTCGATCCACTGACTGTTTATGTTATTTACTTTCTATGAATTTGCAAATATTCCTGTTCTCCTTCTATTGCTGATTTAAAGTTTGATTCCACTGTGACCAGAGAAGATAGTGCGTGTGAGTTCAATTCTTTAAAATATCCTGAGAATTGTCTTGGGGCCTGACAAGTGTCTCTCCTGGGGACTGTCTCACCTGCGGCCTGTGTGNTATGAATTTGCAAATATTCCTGTTCTCCTTCTATTGCTGATTTAAAGTTTGATTCCACTGTGACCAGAGAAGATAGTGCGTGTGAGTTCAATTCTTTAAAATATCCTGAGAATTGTCTTGGGGCCTGACAAGTGTCTCTCCTGGGGACTGTCTCACCTGCGGCCTGTGTGTCTCCTGGGGACCATCTCACCTGCAGCCTGTCTCTCCCCTGGGTCTCCTGGGGACTGTCTCACCTGCGGCCTGTATCTCTCCTGGGGACCGTCTCACCTGCAGCCTGTCTCTCCCCTGGGTCTCCTGGGGACTGTCTCACCTGCGGCCTGTATCTCTCCTGGGGACCGTCTCAAATGCGGCCTGTGTGTCTCCTGGGGACCGTCTCAAATGTGGCCCGTGTGTCTCCTGGGGACCGTCTCAAATGCAGCCCGTGTCTCTCCTGGGGACCATCTCACCTGCAGCCCGTGTCTCTCCTGGGGACCGTCTCACGTGCGGCCTGTGTGTCTGCTGGTTCTCTGAGGGCTCCTGTGGTCTGACCAGCTGGTTGAAAGTGCAAAGTCCTCTTTCTTTCCTGATCGTCTTTCCAGTGTTCCTTCTGTTATTGAAAGTGAATAAAGTGAAAGTAAAGTTGCTCAGTCGTGTCGATTCTTTGCAACCCCATGGGCTGTAGCCTACCAGGCTCCTCCCTCCATGGGATTTTCCAGGCAAGAGTACTGGAGTGGGTTGCCACTTCCTTCTCCAGGGGATCTTCCCGACCCAGGGATCGAACCCGGGTCTCCTGCATTCCAGGCAGGCGCTTTAACCTCTGAGCCACCAGGGAAGCAGTGAGTGATACTCTTCATCTCTTTAACAAATGTTTGTTCCTCAAACAGTTATCAATTCAGTACGCCAATTCACAGAGAGTCCCATGTGTGGCCAATGCAGCATTCAGGGAGCAACCATCGACCCCTCTGCGTAACAATGCCTGTTGCCCACAGTGTGGTGAATACAAAGCCATGGCCCTCGGCTCGGGCCAGTCAGTAGAGACAACCTCTCCGCTGGCAGCCGCAACACAAGGCGCAAGGTCCTAAGGGCTGTGAGACGCACCAGTGGCCAGCACTGCACGTTTAAGGATCTTTCGAACCCAGCAAGGGATCCCTGATGGTCAGGAGCAGACTCAGCTGAGAACTGGCCCTGAGCTGACGGCGGGTCCACACGGGTGACGGACGGCAGCTGTGCGGCCGAAGGGAAGCTCAGGGGGCAGGGAGCTTTGCCCAGGCCTGCGGTTCCCCTCTGTTCCCGGGTTAGTCACATCTCCCGGGGGAGAGGACAAGAACACCCAGAAGGAGCACGTCGTGATGACCCCAGGCTCCCTGGCGACAGCAGCTTCACCGAAGCGCTGCCGCTTGCTCGGGGCTTGAGGCACCGCGGCCGTGCTCAGGTCGGTCACTGCTGGCGGCATCCTCTCCACCGTCCCGCCTCTGCCCGGACAGCCGGCTGCTGCCTCCTCGGTCCCCGATCAGTGGCGCCGGGGCGGACGCGGGCCCGCCGCGGTGCCCCCAGCCCGGCCCAGCTGCGCGAGGGCGGCGCGCGGCCCTCCCGGCCTGGCCGCGCCTCCCGCACCGCTGGCGGCGGCGGATGGAGACGCTCCGCGGCAAATGGCGGGTGTGACCGCGGGGCCGCTCAGGGGCAGGGTGCGTGGCTCACGGCGGCAGTGCGGCCACAGGAACAAAGGGCCCGTGTCCCGAGGGAATTAGGAGGCCTGATCCTGCCGCATCCACCTGGAATTAGCCCTGCGCTGCTGCTCACCGGGGTGGCCACACGGGGCGTGAAAGAAGCCGCTTGTTCCCGCACGCTGGTAACTCGTCCGCGGAGAACCCAGCTACTGCCCCTCAGAGCAACTTTGATAAGATGTTCCGAACCTGACTGCATAACGTAGGCTGAAATTACACACTGGTTTCCAGACAAATCTTGAGAAAAGCCTCTCGGCCCGTCTTAGAGCTCTAGAAGGAAGTTTGCTGGGCACGCTCTGCGCATGAAGGCGACACGGAGCCCCTCACACTCGGGCCCAGAGCCGCCTCCGGGGGCCTGGGCGCAGCACCCGGGCGCGGGCGCCGCCTGCCCTCGCTGACGTCCCGGGGCAGCAGGACCGGCCGGGAGAAGCGACGCAGGGCCTCATCCCGGAGGAGTGCAGCGAGGACGCGAGCAGCTCCGGGCGAGCTTCCCGGTCCTGCTGCGCTTTGCCTGCGCTGTGTTCTGTGTAGACGACTGTTCTAGCTAAAAACGTGATGAGATACTTGTGCTTTCCCGGTGGCTCAAGTAGTGAAGAATCTGCCTGTCACGTGGGAGAGCCAGGTTTGATCCCTGGGTTGGGAAGATCCCCTGGAGAAGAAAATGGTTACCCACTCCAGTGTTCTTGCCTGGAGAATCCCACGGACAGAGGAACCTGGTGGGCCGGCCCACGGGGTCGCAAAGAGCCTGGCGCCAGTGAATAACTAAGGCACTGACGAGAGAATTAGATTACAGAAGACGGCGTGACACTTCCCGGTTCCCAGTGGTGTTCTCACCCAGAGGGTAGGTCCTCCCCAACCTGGCAAGCCTGCACTGGTCACAAAGGGCTGGCATGAAAGATTCCTGGGGCGCACACAGCAGCCTGTGCAGGGAGGGCCAGGTCCCCCAGAGGGACCCCACGACGAGCTCGGGATTGTTGCCAGCGACCCTGGAAGTGCATAGGAAGCCGGGCACCGCTCTACTTCCGGTCACCCGTTTAAAGCGAGGACTCGGGGCCAGGAACTGAGGGGCAGCGTGCGGCAGGAGGCGCTGGGACAGTGGGCCTCCTTCCCGCTCTGGGAAGACAAGCTGGCAAGACGTGAGGAGGGGTGTGAAAACTCAGCGCCTCTCGACACATGAAACCCCATAAGGAAGAGCCGAGAGGACAAATGATAAAGCTGCCCGTTTGCAAACGGAAAACCACCCAAGCGCTGCAGCAGGCACTTCAAGGGTCGTTATTTTGTGGCTCATCATCCCTGGCAGCTGGTCACATGTGCTTTTGTAAGGATACGTGCAAAATACCTTGTCTGAAGAAAGCCAGAACGCTAGTGTGCGAGCAAGACAAGCTGGGTAGACGGGTGTGCAGATGTGGCTAAGTGTGCGAGGAACAAGGGGCACCCAGAATAGGTGAGGCTGGTTTTAAAAAGTGAGCTACACTGCGTCTTTCAATATCTTCATAATAAAATGAAATTGTCTTTTTCATGACTTAGGTTAAAGCCAACGTTCACCTCATCTAGTCAATAATCCCATTTTTTAGAAGAGGAAACGCATAGCTCAGACCACAGATGAATGAGCCACAGTGAAAACTCACGTCTGTGGTTCAGCACCACGACCGACTCACTGAGCACAGAAAGCACGCCCCCTGCCCTCCCTGGGCCGAGGCCAGCCTCTGCTCGCTTAAGCCCCCCAACCCCAGCGTCGCCCCTGCAGCAGCGGCTGAGCGCCTAACTGTGCCACCCTGGAGAGCCTGGTGTGGGGAGGAAAAAGAAGCCCAGAGGGGGCGGGGCTGCTCACCACAGGGCCTCCTCCTCCTCTCTTTGCAGCAGTCACACCCCAAAACAGGGGAGGGACAGGTGGGTGGACAGGAGTGGACAGGTGGGTGGACAGGGAATGGATGGGTGGGTGGACAGGAGCGAACAGCCAGGTGGACAGAGGCGGACAGGTGGGTGGACAGGAGTGGACAGGTGAGTGGACAGAGTGGACAGGTGGGTGGACAGGGATGGATGGGTGGGTGAACAGGAGTGGACAGCCAGGTGGACAGAGGCGGACAGGTGGGTGGACAGGAGTGGACAGATGAGTGGACAGAGTGGAGAGCCGGGTGGACGGGGTGGACAGGTGGGTGGACAGAGTGGACAGGTGGGTGGACAGGTGAGTGGACAGAGTGGACAGCCGGGTGGACGGGGTGGACAGGTGGGTGGACAGAGTGGACAGGTGGGTGAACAGGGGTGGACAGGAGTGGACAGGTGAGTGGACAGAGTGGACAGCCAGGTGGACAGGGTGGACAGGGTGGACAGTGGGGTGCACAGCTGGGTGCACAAGGTGCGGATGCGGGCAGAGGCCCCTGCTCCTTCCTCCGTCCCCCTCGGATCCCATGCCTGCATCACCCCCATCTCCCTTGCAGGAGGGAGAAGCCCAGCACCCTCCTACCATCGAGTAGTTGGCCAGTACGTATCAGTGGGTGAAATTCCACATTCACTGAAGAATAAAGAGAGTGACAAAACGTCAAGTGAGTTTGCCACTCCAGGCTGATCCTCTCTTGGCGAACTCCATTTGCAGGCTGGCTGACCACTGGCTCTGAGAGGTGGTGGTCACACAAAAATGGCCACACAGGGATCCTAACAGACAGTGACTGTGGAGCAGGCAGTCCCAGCAGGGCTGCAGAGGAGGCAGGGCCAGGCTCCTCCAGGAAGAGCCCGTGGGGCTTCCTGGAGGAGGTGGCTGAGAGAGTTGAGGGGGAGACTCACATTGCATTTGGGGTTTTTTTAAGCAGTAAAAACTAAAGGAGAAAATCTCTCATGTCCGCACTTTAATCAGATAAAGCCTTTCCTAAGCTGTGGCTGCACAGCTCCGCCCTTTGGAGTAGGGCAGGGTGGCCGCAGTGACGAAGGGGAGAAGCAGGGGACAGGGCGCCCTGTGGGGACAGGGGTGCCCCACAGTGAGCAAAAGCGCAGGCCTCCAGTCTGCTCACCTGGGGCCAGAGGGGGTGTGGGGCAAACACGGCGACACAGCTTCCGGGCGGGAGGGCGCAAGCAGAGCCGCGGTCGGGCACAGGGCCAGTCAGTGCTGTCACTCGGTCGCGTCCGACTCTGCGGCCCCATGAGCTGCAGCACGCCATGCCTCCCTGTCCATCACCAACTCCTGGAGTCCACACAAACTCATGTCCATCGAGTCGGTGATGCCATCCAGTCATCTCATCCTCTACCATCCCCTTCTCCTCCTGCCCACAATCCCTCCCAGCATCAGGGTCTTTTCCAATGAGTCAGCTATTCTCATCAGGAGGCCAGAGTACTGGAGTTTCAGCTTCAGCATCAGTCCTTCCCATGAACATTCAGGTCTGATTTCCTTTAGGATGGACTGCCTGGCTCTCCTTCCAGTGAACATTCAGCACTGATCTCCTTCAGGAGGGACTGGGTGGATCTCCTTCCAGTGAATACTCAGCACTGATCTTCAGGAGGGACTGGGTGGATCTCCTTCCAGTGAATACTCAGCACTAATCTCCTTCAGGAGGGACTGCCTGGCTCTCGTTGCTGCCCCAGGGTCTCTCAGGAGTCTTCTGCAACAGGCGCAGGGTCGGCCTCACTCAAGGCCTGGACATAGGCGCTTACCAGCTGTGCGGTTTCAGTCTGGTCACCCACCCACAATTGAGGGCTGCATGCAGCTCAGCCAGAGACCCCACGCCTCCCCATGACAGGTGGAAAGGGATTCTCTGTCCTACAGGGGTCAGCTCCCAGGCCCAAGTTTAAACCAAGCTGAGCTGGGACTGGCTGCAGAGGCTCTAAGATGAACCAGAAGCCGTTTCAAACACTCGGCCTCAGCAGCACTGGAAATATCTGGGATGGTCTCTGAAACTTATCAAGCACTCACTGCTAGCCAGGAACTAAATAAACACATTCCACACNAACCAAGCTGAGCTGGGACTGGCTGCAGAGGCTCTAAGATGAACCAGAAGCCGTTTCAAACACTCGGCCTCAGCAGCACTGGAAATATCTGGGATGGTCTCTGAAACTTATCAAGCACTCACTGCTAGCCAGGAACTAAATAAACACATTCCACACGCTGCTCTGCTGGGCCACAACGACCCTGCAGAGCTCAGGAGGTCGGGGCACGCACTCCGAGCCACGGCCAAAGTGGGTGCTGACCCAGTGGCCTTGGGGGCCATCGTCTCTTAGGGATCAGAGATGACCCTCTAGGAGGAGCAGGGGTGAGCTCAGGCACGTCAGGGGGCCCTTGAAGGTCCGTGTGAGGGTGAATGACAAGGCAGCCCAGCCTGAACCAGCAGCTGCCAGTGGGAGTGCCCGTCCGCATGACAGGCAGTGGGCCTGACCCCACACCCCTGCAAGCCTGGCACTGAGGCCCTGGGCAGCTGGGCCTCCAGGTCTGGGCAAAAGCCAGTCTACTCCAGCCTGGGGCCGAGAACTTCCTTCTGTGCTTTCCTAGGACGGGCTTCTGCAGAGCTTCTGTCCTCAGGACACTCTGGGTGGAAGGTGCTCACCGCTGTGATTTAGGGACCCTCTTGCGTTTGCGTTCAGAGCCCGTTTCCTGCCTGAATCCGAGCTGTGTCAACTGGGTCCCCTCTCCGCCCTGCTGGCCCCCAGGGCCATGCAGGTGGTCACACTCCCAGCAGCGGCCAAGGCGGCTTCTGCAGAGAAGGTCGGCAGCTGCTGTGCTGGCCCAAGCTGCTTCCTCGGGGAGAACCTCCTCGGGACCACCCACGTGTGATGCCCACACTTACCTGTCCCCCAGGTGGCGGGACGATGCCCACCAGACGGGGGGGCTCTGGCCCATGCTGCCCCTTTGGTCTCGCATCTTGCTGGGCTCCTTTCCTTCTCCTCTTTCACCCCACGTGCTGGGGCATCACTGCAGGGTGAGGTACAGGCAGCCATCTGGTCCCTGGGGCAGTGGGGTGGAGAGACGGAACCAGGGTCAGCCTTGGCCGCGGTGCCTCTAGAGGCAACAGATGGAGCGGCCGTGTCCCCTGCCCTCAGGCCGGAGCGCGGCAGCCTCTCGATTCCTGTCTCAGGAACAGCACGGCCCTCAGGCCGTCATGCTCACTTGGTGAGTGAGGGCTTCCCCGGGGCTCAGCGGGTCAAGAGTCCTCCTGCAGCAGACTCAGGTGACAGGTCCCTGGGTTGGGAAGATCCCCAGAGAAGGAACTGGCAACCCACTCCAGTACTCTTACCTGGAGAATCCCACGGACAGAGGAGCTTGGCGGGCTGCAGTCCGTGGGGCCGCGAGAGTCAGACACGGCTGAGCGACTAAGCATGAAGCGGCGGCTGAGATGATTTTTGATGACTGCGTCCAGAGGAGGAGGAAGCAAGGCAGCATCCAAGCCCCCATCTGCGTGGTCCACCAAGCCCGGGCGGCCTCAGGCGTGCCTGTCCTGAAGTCCTCCCTTGGGGACAGAATCCTGCACCTGCCTGGCTCTGCCCTCCAGAGACGTTCCGAGCATGACTGAAGCGTCTGGGAGCTCTGCCGTGCAGTGTCCAGGTTTCACAAGCACTGTCTCTGCACCGTCAGGAGGGTGTTGAGAGAGCCGGCCATGCGGCATCGCCACCCCTCCAGTACCTGCTTCAGAGCTCCAGGTGGAATGAACCTCAGCACACGCCTGAAACTTCCGGATGGTGGCCCCCTACCCACATCCACCCACCGACGGCCCCCATGGCCTTCCGTCTCCTGGGGTTTTACTTCCTAGGAAACCACTGCCTATGATTCGGAACCACAGTTGCAGAGGAAAGTCGTAGAAACACAGCAGGGTTATCTAATCTGCTTGCCAAGCTCACGCTGCTCTTCTAAAATCCTCTTGTAGTTTTCTGCAAGCCAGTCAAGGGCCAAATGTCAACATCCATCTGAACAGTCTGAGAAGGACAGACTGGTGGGGACTTGAGCTGTCGCCCTGCGCGGCCAGCTTTGTGGCGCTCTGAACCGGGCAAGGACTGAAAGGGAGGCACTCTGAGCAGAGACGCTCTGAGCTGTGCTTTCACAGGAGCGGGGCCTCTGATCACGGAAGGACTCAGGCAGACGGCTCCGGAGGTGCAGCCATGATAAGGAACTGGCTTCTAATCAGCCAGGAAGTCACACCCCGCAGCGCACGCGTACTGCGCCCCAGACGCCACTAGCACCGCCGGGCGCCGTGACCGCAGGTCAGCCCACTCACAAAGGTCGCGCGGGCGGCCGCCCCTGCCACCCCTGCCCCCTCCAGCCTTCCCTCTGGCTCCTTCACCCACCGCAGGACAGCATTCTTTCCAACTTCAGCGTCTGCTTGAACCAAGCAAGAGTTCTCCTTCCACTGAACACGTCACACAGAACCAGGTACAGACACGGTGAGAGGCATTAAGAAAGTATGCTGTGTTTACGTCGTGGGTCCGGAGGGGACGCCTTTGGCCCTCTGTGTGCCAGGAGTCCCAGGCTGACGGGAAAGGAAGGCTGACCTGCTGTCTCTCCTGCCCACCACCCCTGGCCATGTCCCTGCCGGGCAGAGCAGGGCCCAAGGCTTCTCTGGCCTCCACTGGCTGGGGGCACGGAGCGCAGCGCTGAGACCCGGGCCGGAGGCAGGCTGGCCCCGCGGCTCCTGCGCCCAGCCCTCGTCAGGACACAAGCTCAGGTGAGGCCACTGTGGGTGTCTCCTCATCCGTGCACACGCCCCGGGGTACACACGCGGGTCGTCGGGCGCCGGGAGCTGTCGACAGGACGTGCGAGCGCCTGTCGCCTCTGCCACTGTGCGCTGCTCCTCCCAGGGACAGCCTGAGTCTGAGAACTGAAGCCACGTGGAGAGACTGTCCTGTGAGCCTGAGCAGACATCGGGGGACCAACTGCCACCTCAGGGCTGGCTGGCAGCACGTCTGTGTCCAGGGAATCAGGGACAGTGTGCCGAGCAGGCAGCCCCGTGACGACCCAGTCCCCTCAAACGCCGGCCTGATCCTGGAGCCAGTGGCTGGGCCGGACTTAACCCATCCTCCCGACATCTGACCACGCTCCCTGGGCCCTGAGACCTGCTCCCTGGGGCCCAGAGAGACGGCACCCAACTGGCATTCAGACCAGCTGGGTAGATGGCTCTCCTGGAAGGAGGGACTGAAATAAGAAAAACCCGAATGGACTGGCTCAGAAAAATGGAGGAGACAGAGGGAAGAATCAGTGACCAGAAAGCTGAGCCGATGAGAACCACCAAGCCTGAGCAACAGAGAGAAATCAGACCCCAAACCAAACCTCTCAGGATGCTAGGGACTGCAGGGCCACGGCTTCACCTCGCAGGATCCTGGGGAGACGAGCGTGAAGACAGAGCTGAAAATGCTAAGTGAAACATAACTAAGGACAGGGACAGCTGAGATTCTGCAAAAGGCCTTAAACCCACAGAATTAAGCCGGAAAAAAAACCCCAGACGGGGAAATCCACACCAAAAAACGGCTAAGTCAAACTTCTGAAAGCTGAAGACAAAGTGAAATGATGTTTTACGCATTTAAATCAACCAACTCAGAAAACCACTCACATTACTACACTGTAAGCAAGAAAGCCTTAAGGACAGAGCCTGGCATTTTCAGACGCTAAAGGAAGGGTCGGCCTAGAGGCCTGTGTCCGCAACAACGGCTTCAGGCTGAGGGGAAATCAGAGCATCTCAGCTGAAGGGACGCTAAGAAGAAACCCTTCACAAGCATTAGCACAGAGTCCAGCAACATGCGGCACACGTTACGCCAGGAACAGCTGAAGTTCACTCTCGGGATGTGGAGCTGTGCCAGGGGTTTTAAGTCATCCAGCGCCGTTCACCGTGTTAACGGACCAAAGAAGAGAAATTACATGGTCCTATTGGTAGGGGACACACACAGAAAACCATCTGACAAAAATCGGCACCTATTCACGTATGATAAGACGCAAGGTGGCATGAGTCAAGCCCAACACTAAAAAATCAACTGTCTTTAAGTATAGAAATGCACCTACCTGTACATGGGCGAGTCATTTGCAACAAAGGTGCCAAGATAACTCATTGAAGGCAGGAATACCTTTCAGCAACTGTTGGTACGACAGCTGGATATTCACGTGGAGAAAAAGAAAATCAGCATTGACCCTTACCACACTGCACGCAAAAGCTAACTCAAGACGGATCTTAGCCCGAAACGTTAAATGAAAAACCACTCAGGATTCCCAGGAGGAAAATGCGTAGTTTGGGTTTTTACACAAAGATCTCTTTGGATCCTAAAATGCACGAGCCACAAAAGAAACTTGATAAATTGGGCTTCATCAAAGTTTCAACACCTATGCCTTTGGAAAAGCTACATTAAGGACACGAAAAGGAAGCAGATCAGAAAAGGAACATCTGTCTTTTCCCGTACCCTGAAAAGGCATTGGTGTGATTTAGCAGCACTATCTGATGAAAAAATGTTGACAACGGAAAATAAAAGGAAATGTCCTTAGCATGTTTTTGCCTTTCACTTTGGTGGGAAAGTCTCTTGAACGTGTGCTACTTGCCAGGTTTATTCTCTTCTCTTGGCTGCACGTCTGAACTCATAAATCCTCTCCATGAAGACAAGCCTGCCTCTACCTGGAAGCCGCCCAGATGTTTTTGCCCAACACATTTCAACATTTCTTTAGACTTAGAGATAAGCAAAGAGAAAGGGGTGGGGAGGAAAGTCTTACTGCATCACTGGGCTACCTGCCCAGGGCAAATCCTTCCGCTGGGGTGGGTGGGTGGAGGGAGGCAGGGAGAGGTGGAGGCCCCCAGGCAGAGAGGGTCTGTGCGCAGGATGGACCCAGACAGGAGTCCCGGACCCTGAGCCCAGCTGGTCCTGGAGACCACTCTGGGCTTGTGCTGAGCAAGCTCGCACTGAGGGGCTTACTACTGAACATCCGATCCGCAGGGCACCGAGCCCAGGTCAGGCTCCCAGACTGCAGCGTGCGCACTAAAGCGGCTCAGCTTTCAGGTGCGGGACAGGAGGTGGCTGTGGACTTGGAGGGGCTCCTGATGGGAGATGGAACAGGGTCGAGTGGGGTCTCCGGGTGAAGCACCCTTGCCTGGTGTCTTCAGGGCCCTGGCCGGAAGCCTCGTGTCCACTGAACTCAGCGGTCTAGAAGTCCCACCTGATGCGGTGAGACCAAAACAGAAATGAATAAGAGCTGGGACACCAGAGGGCGAAGGGAGGGGTGGCGCGGAAACAAAGCTGCCACACCTCCACGTGGCGTCGCTAAGAATGTCTGATCACGGTTCCACTCACACTGCTGGGGCCCTGGGAGGCGGGTCTGACCACTAACACTGCACAGACAAGGAGCCAAGGCTTTCAGAAGGTAATGAGTGGCGTTGGGAGAGCTGAATATCCCCAAGCAGAAGAGTGAGACTGGGCCCCTGTCATACCCCAGAATCAACTCAAACTGGACAAAAGCGGTAGAACTCCTAGGCAAAAGCAGAGGGAACGCTAGATACCGGTCTTGGCAGAGGTTTTGGGATTTGATACCCAAAGCACAAGTGACAAAAGCCAAAAACAAATCAGTTTCCATCAGAGTAAAGACTCCCGCACAGCGGAGGGAATGATCAGGAAAGCGAAACGGCGACCTACCGAATGGGGGGATGTCTGCAGACCATGCATTTGGTAAGGGATGCTGCTGTAAGCAACACACACAGCTCAACAGGAAAGCAAATAACTTAATTTAAAATCGGGCAAAAGACCTAAATACACACTGCCAACGGTCAACAGGCACACGGAAGGACGCTCATCAATCATCAGTGAAATGCGAGTCAGAACCGCAGAAAGATGTCCCCTCACACTGTNGTAAGGGATGCTGCTGTAAGCAACACACACAGCTCAACAGGAAAGCAAATAACTTAATTTAAAATCGGGCAAAAGACCTAAATACACACTGCCAACGGTCAACAGGCACACGGAAGGACGCTCATCAATCATCAGTGAAATGCGAGTCAGAACCGCAGAAAGATGTCCCCTCACACTGTCAGAACGGCCACTGTGAAAACGGCAAGTGACAGGTGCTGGTGAGGATGCGGAGAAAGGGAAGCTGCCCGCACTGCTGGTGGGAGGGGCACTGGCAAGACACGGAAGCAGCTCAGGCGTCTGTCGGTAGGTGAGCATCGCATCATGGCTGTGGGTGCTATGCGCTATAACATACTGCACACGTATGTTCATCACGTGTGCCACCTCTTATCCATGATCATAGTAAGCACACACACACATGTACATTGGATAACTATGCGTATGTAGACTGGATAATCACTCAGTCACATCCACGTGGACAGCAGCCGTCCGGGCTCCTCTCTCCACGGAATTCTCCAGGCAAAAATACTGGAGTGGGTTGCCATTCTGTTCTCCAGGGGATCTTCCCAACCCAGGGATTGAATCTGGGTCTCCATTGCAGGCCGACTGAGAAGGACTGATGCTGAAGCTCCATTACTTTGGCCACCTGATGCGAAGAGCTGATTCATTGGAAAAGCCCCTGATGCTGGGAAAGATCGAAGGCAGAAGGACAAGGGGGTAACAGAGGATGAGCGGGTTGGATGGCATCACTGACTCAATGGACCTGAGTTTGAGCAAGCTCCAGGAGTCGGTGATGGAAAGGGAGGCCTGGCGTGCTGCAGTCCACGGGGTTGCAGAGTCAGACATGACTTAGTGACTGAACAACAAACTGGATAATAATTATGCAGCCATANGATGGCATCACTGACTCAATGGACCTGAGTTTGAGCAAGCTCCAGGAGTCGGTGATGGAAAGGGAGGCCTGGCGTGCTGCAGTCCACGGGGTTGCAGAGTCAGACATGACTTAGTGACTGAACAACAAACTGGATAATAATTATGCAGCCATAAAGAGGAGGTGAACTCTGCCATTTTCTACAATGTGGGTAAAGCTTGAGACCATGAGCCCATTATGCCGAGTAAAATAAGTCAGAGGAAGGAAAACACAGTATGATCTCCCCTGTATGTCCAGAGCTAAAGCACCCAGCTCGCAGAAACGGAGAGTGGAGCGGCTTCCCCACAGGGGCTGGGCTTTCCGGAGATGTTGACCACAGGATACAAGCTTTCCGTTATAAGATGGACAAGTGCCGAGGGTCTGATGGGCAGCCCACAGCAGCACCCACAGCTAACACTGTGCTGAATATGTGAAGTTTGCTGAGAGTAAATGTGTTCTTAGCACGTCTGGAACAGTGTGGTCACTCTGTGAGGTGGCACGTCAGCTGACCTTAGTGGTGATCGTTTTACGGTAGGCGCGTGCCACCATGCTGTACACCTTAAACTTACACACTGTTGTTAATTATATCTTAATAAAGCTCGGGGGCAAAAGGCCTGGATCCAGCAAAGGATGTGTTAATGAAACACAGGTCTGATTGATTCCAGAATCAGAGCTTCAAGTCAAGAAACTTTCCCAAATACCCAAAGGAATGGATTCACAATTAGTAAAAAAAAAAAAAGACTGTACAAACCCAATAGCCTTTCCAGATGCTAGACATAACCAGTTAGCCAGGAATGGTGAGGGCACAGGATCCATTTAAAATAGCAACACAGTCCATTAAATCTCAGGATGAATTAGGTCAAGGAATGTGAGAAATCTTATACTGAGGAAACAACAGACTTGCCAGGGAAAGACTCGAGCGGCGAGAGACTCGGACGCAGTACCAGCAGCGGGGCCAGAGACGGGGAACAGCAGACCCAAGCGCATAGAGGAAAGACGCCCGGAAACAGGAGAGCCAGCGGTGCACTCATGCGCAGAGCAGGTGAAAACGTGGAACTCCACCACAGGGCATGAGGAAGAGCGTATTTGGAGGGGCCCGCGTGCTCTCGGAGCCCTTTCTTTGGTTGAAATGTTTGGTCTGATAAGTGAAAAGCGTGGGGGAAGCAGGGAGCCATGATGGTGGTAGCCCACCACAAATGCTCCGTTTTTCGTTTTGGCCAAATGTGCACGGCAGCTCATGCATGTCCGGGCGTCTGTGCCTGACATGAAACCTGCAGTGAACAGGCGCCCAGTTATAGGTGCCCATGATCTGGTACCAGCCAGATCGGTTCTCGTTTCCACTTCGCAAATACCATGAAGCCTTTAGGATAGTATTTCAGAGGAGTTTTTAGTAAACTTGAAAAGTGCTGACATTATTGCAAAGTAGAAGACGCATGCTGCAGAATCAAGTGGGGAGCCCAAGCATTTTTGGTGTGAAATGTATACGTTGATATGGGGTTTCCCAGGTGGCTCAGTGGTAAAGATGGTTTCCCGGGTGGCCAACGCAGGAGACTCGGGTTTGAGCCCTGGGTTGGGATGATCTCCTCAGTAGGAAATGGCAACCCACCTGTCTTCTTGCCTGGAAAATCCCACGGACAGAGGAGCCTAGCAGGCTGCAGTCCGTGGGGTCACAGAACTGGACCTGACTGAGCACGCACTGCACAAGGACAGATGCGTGCCGGTGTGGATACGACACGCATGTTCACGCAGCTAAATATGTGTTAGGGTGTCACGATGAGAGCAAGTCTTAACAGTGGGGATCTCTCAATGATTTTCTTCCCTTATTTGTATTTTTCTTGTGTTTTTCAAATGGTGTGCAGTGCACGTGAATTTGGATGGCATCACCGACTCAACGGACCTGAGTTTGAGCAAATCCTGAGAGACAGTGAAGGACAGGGAATCCAGCCATGTTGGAGTCCATGGGGTCACAAAGATTCGGACATGACTTAGCGACTGAACAACACATTCCGAGCATCAGATGTGCCCCCTCAGAAGCCCTANTGGATGGCATCACCGACTCAACGGACCTGAGTTTGAGCAAATCCTGAGAGACAGTGAAGGACAGGGAATCCAGCCATGTTGGAGTCCATGGGGTCACAAAGATTCGGACATGACTTAGCGACTGAACAACACATTCCGAGCATCAGATGTGCCCCCTCAGAAGCCCTATCACTGCAAACATGTACTTGGGATAAGAAATTGCCTACTACAGCCAGCTTTCCTTCCCGAGATTTTAAATGGGACTTGCCTGTATTTTTTTGACTGATGATTTTCCCACCAAAACGAGGAGGATGATAGCCGCGTGGAGAGGCTGCAGCCGGGTTTCTGTCCAGGGGCAGGGGCAGGGGGGCAGGGGATTTCCTCTGTGACCGCCCTTAGCCACGCACCCCACTCTTCTTGTCTGTGCTATGCCTGCTTTCCAGAGGAAGGCAGTGACCCATCTCCTCCTGTCTCAGAGTGTGGAGGAGGTGTACCAGGAGTTTGAGATGGTCCGTAGATGGATGCGTTTTATTTTAAAAGTTGCTAATTATTTCAGTGTATTGTAGACAAAACGTGCAGCAAGTACCACGAAGCTGATTTTATAGATACATTTTCAGGTGGCACTGGGTGTACTTAACATTTTAATCTATTAAAGGTGCATGAAGTAATACTGAAAATATTATTATTTTTTAGATATGGCAGATACGGCAAAACTTTGGAATTCGCATGCAAAAGATTGAAATTTGAGAAACGCTCAGGTACGAACGCACGCTTGGGCTCATGTTATAAATACCGTTATGTTGCATCTGTTTCCATTGCTTGTAAATATCTTGAAATACCTTTGCACACTGCTTTCTATATAGGCACCACTTGCTCTGAAACAGAATAAAGCCCCACCTCAGCAACATAAGTGGGTTCCAGGGAATCCAAACAGGCAGATCGTGGACTACGTTTTTGTGAGGTTGAACGCCCAGGGCAAGCTGGGACAAGCCTCTGGCTACACCTGACCAGATGCCACCTCCTGGTAATGGTCCATCTGGCTCTGGATTCATATCTAAGTGTACGGCTCTTGTGGTTACTGGGACTTCTAGTCAGAAATTCCTTTTCCAAAGAGGCTGGACTGGGAGGAACTAGGCACCCAAGTGAGTGGAGCTCTGTGGGCAGAAGCGGGGAAGGTGAGGGCCCGGGAGGATCTGACAGGAAGAAGCGAGAGCGATGCCTCAGACGTGTCCCTTTGATGCTCTGGCTGGGGACATGCAGCAGAGAGGGACCCGCGGTGGAGAGGGACCCGCGGTGGAGAGGGACCCGTGGCAGAGAGGGACACACTGGAAGTGCTTACTTGACATCCCCCAAGCATTTTCAATTCAGAAGTCTTGGGGGCCTGAGGGCTCAGACAGCCCCTCTCATTTCCCCGTGGGCATTTCTGTGATCCTTTCTCCTTTCTTCAAATATAAATTTTGACAAGCAGGTGCCTGGGGTTGCAGATAGGGGTGGAGTCTTCCTTTCAACATTGCTTTTGGGCAAGGTCGGCTGTAGCATCCTTGCCAAGATTTACTTTCAGAAAGTTTCTGGACCCAGCTTCCGAATCGGTTCCCACATTGCTGGTAAGGGCTTGAAAGTCACGTGTGGGCTGCCACGTGGATCTGAGTGCTTATTAACTATCCGACCGTGTGCAAGACACCCAGCTGCTGGATGCCTCTGTCTCCTTTTCTGTGCACTTGACACGAGACGCCTCTCCCGGGGGCGTGCTGTGGGCTTAAACAAGAAGCACACCCATCACATCCTGTCAGCTCAGCTCAGTCACGTCTGACTCTCTGAGACCCCATGGACCGCAGCACGCCAGGCTCCCTGTCCTTCACCAACTCCCGGAGCTCAGCCAAACTCATGTCCATTGAGTCGGTGATGCCATCCAGCCATCTCATCCTCGGTCGTCCCCTTCTCCTCCTGCCCCGATCTTTCCCAGCATCAGAGTCTTTTCCAGTGAGTCACCTCTTCACATCAGGTGGCCAAAGTGCTGGAGTTTCAGCTTCAGCATCAGTCCTTCAGATGAACACCTAGGACTGATCTCCTTTAGGATGGACTGGTTGGATCTCCTTGCAGCCCAAGGGACTCTCCAGAGTCTCCTCCAACATCACAGTTCAAAAGCATCAATTCTTCTGCACTCAGCTTTCTTCACAGTCCAACTCTCACATNGCCAAAGTGCTGGAGTTTCAGCTTCAGCATCAGTCCTTCAGATGAACACCTAGGACTGATCTCCTTTAGGATGGACTGGTTGGATCTCCTTGCAGCCCAAGGGACTCTCCAGAGTCTCCTCCAACATCACAGTTCAAAAGCATCAATTCTTCTGCACTCAGCTTTCTTCACAGTCCAACTCTCACATCCATATACGACCCCTGGAAGAACCATGGCCTTGACTAGACGGGCCTTTGCAGGCAAAGTCGCGTGACACATCCTGTAGACAGCAATTATTGTCGCGATCATTTTGTTATTCTGGCCCCTCCACTGCGACTACCCTCATATCTACAGGTAAAAACCTTCAGAGTCTACTGGTTCCTTTGAGGACATCATCTTTCTGTACTCCTCAGGGCTTCTGGAGTATTACCAACCCTGCCTCTTTGCTTGCTCTCTTAAAACATCTATTGCAATTATAAGCATGGTATTTGAATACCAGTGACCTGTCTCACGTTTACACATCTTGGCTTTTCTCTCCCTTTAAAATGGTGTAAAGTCATCAGAGCTTGAGTGACAACATGAGCTTGGAGGCCTCCTGCTCAGCACGTGGTCTCCATGAAGACCCTTCCCTTCCTCCCTCCAGGCACCCCCACCTCAGGTATTGGTTAACTGGACAGGGATGGTCTTTTTCTCCAAAGTGCCTCATTATTTTTGGAGAGTCTCGTGCTGGACTTTCATTGTTTTTTATTGGGGGTGGTATTATTGGGGCTTCCCTGGTGGCTCAGACGGTAAAGCGTCTGCCTGCAATGCTGGAGACCTGGGTTCAATCTCTGGGTCGGGAAGATCCCCTGGAGAAGGAAACGGCAACTCATTCCGGTACTCTTGCCTGGAAAATCACATGGACAGAGTAGCCTGGCAGGCTACCGTCCATGGGATCGCATAGAGTTGGACACGACTGAGCGACTTCACTTACTTATTTATTAGTATTATTGGTGTTTTCATAGGTGGCTCAGTGGTAAAGAATCCACGTGCCCACACAGGAGAAGGAGTTTGATCCCTGGGTCTGAAAGATCCCTGGAGGAGGAACTGGTAACCCGCTCCAGTGTTCTTGCCTGGGAAATCCCGTGGACAGAGGAGCCCTGTGGGCTGCAGTCCGCAGGGTGGGAAAGAGTCAGGCACGACCGACAGGCGACTGAGCGCACACACGCACGTTTGGGGTTTTATTCTGGCTTCATCTGAGCATTTTCCCCAAGACCAGCTCTCCTGGCCATTTTCCTGGGTCTGTTTCTTTCAGACAATGCTCCAATAAGGCACTGATAACCCAAGTCACCAGCAAAGCCCCTCTGCCTTTGCCAGGAGGCTTATTTGGAAGGGAACAAAGCCATGTGCGCACCTCCCCAGAGAGGCAGACGCTCAAGCACTCGGACAGACTGTCTTTGGAGACTCCCAGGCCCTGCGGCGGCAGGCTGCCGGGCCACCAGCGGCAACCTCACAGGGAAGGCATGCGGCGGGACAATGGAGCTGTGAGCGAATGATTCACGCCTCTTCCAGGAACGCCTGGAACAGAGCGAGCACAGTAATTCCCCCGTGAAGGCTGCGCTGGGAGGCCGCAACCTGCCAGCACTGCGAGCCTTCGCGCCAGTTTCCAAATCCGCCTGGGGGTGGGGGGGCAGATGACAC
>SJYA01003581.1:326211-350790 GCA_006410615.1 Neotragus moschatus | reverse complement strand
CCCCCCCCCCGGCGGGCCCCCTCCAAGGTGCCCCAAGACCCTCCCTTGCAGCGGGAAAGGGCCACAACAGCAATCACGTCACCACCTGAAGCCCTGGTAAAGTGCTCATCACAGGGAAAGCAAAACAAACAAATGAAAAAAGGAAGGCATCACCCGAGAAAGCTGCAGCGAAATTTCTGCCGCATTTCTTTGAGAGATTTTATACCATGTCCTTGTTTAGTTGCTAACTCGAGTGTGACTCTCTGCTACCCCATGGACTAAAGCCCACCAGGCTCCTCTGTCCGCGGGACTCTCCAGGCAAGAATGAAGGAATGGGTTGCCGTTTCCTCCTCCAGGGGATCTTCCCAATCCTGGGACCTAACTGGTGTCTTCTGCGCTGGCAGTGGATTCTTTCTTGCTGAGCCACCAAGGAAGGCCATCATAGTTCAAGAAAAATACGGCTGTCCCCACACATAGCAGGGCAACCTCATTGTGACACAGAGCGCGTGACCGCCTCTCGTGGACGAGCAGGTGATGCCGTTAACCCTGGATCAGCACCCGTGCTCGCTGCTGTGCCTCCTCCGTNAGGAAGGCCATCATAGTTCAAGAAAAATACGGCTGTCCCCACACATAGCAGGGCAACCTCATTGTGACACAGAGCGCGTGACCGCCTCTCGTGGACGAGCAGGTGATGCCGTTAACCCTGGATCAGCACCCGTGCTCGCTGCTGTGCCTCCTCCGTCCACGGGACCCACCAAGGGCCGACCGATAACCCCCCACTTGGACACTTGAGTTGCTTGTATTTTTCACAGTTATCCATCATGCTGTCCCGTAATGAATATCTCGGGGCACAAAGATATACATGTCCTTACAACTTCTGATGTCTGTTTCTTGATTGGCCTGGTGTTTTTAATTAAACAAAATCTATTCAAATACTGAAACACTGGCATTTTGTTGGAGAGTTTTGGAGAGAAGTTTATTTTTCTTCCCCGAGGAGCTGTGCAAGAAAATGTTAAAGCACGCATTACCTAGAGTTCAAGGAGAGTCCACCAAGAGAGTTACGATTTTTCCCGACTCATGCAGCACCTGCTATTCAGCCAGTATCCTGGGTGCTGGAAAATGTGCACAGGAAGCTTGGAGTCCTCAGTGCACGTGAAGTCCTCCCCTGGAAGTCGGAGCCCTTGAGCCGGGGTGAGGAGCCATCCTGAAGAGGCACCTGCTGGGTGGGGGCGGGGGCCTGCAGACTTGAGGTCCCAGGGCGGGAAAAGCTCCCGCCACATAGAGAGCAAAGCGCTCACAGGACAGGTGACAACATTCTCATCTCTTTCTTGGAAACTTGGCTCTAATTATTCATTTTTCATTGCTTCCCGTACAGCTTGGTGTATTTTCTTCCTGAAACCACCCTGTAGGTTCCACAGGCAGGAGAAAAGAGGGTGGGGTGCGCAGCTGTGGGGGCAGCCGGGCATCCGGTCACTGGAGACACTGAGACCTTCAGGGCCAGCTCGGCCGGAGGGGGCGGCTCTGCCTGTGGTCCCTAAACTCAGAGCACTGCTTTCATCTTCCTTCAGTCTGTGGTGGCTACGATAAAGCTTATTCCTGCTTTATTGGAGCCTGAGGTCCAATTAGCAGTGATGTATTCTTACTCCACAGCCTTTCAAGTTTGAAATGAGAACCTCAGGCCCACAGGAGCCAAAAGCCTTTGTTGTGTTCAGAGCATCTGAGCTCCTGCAGCGCTGTAGGGAAAAGGCCATCTCAGCGACAGGAACCTGCTTCTAGACCTGGCCAGGGGATTCGGAGCATCCTGCAGCTGTTTCTGGAGCTCCCGCCCAGGGCCCCGGCCTGTCTGGATGGTGACTCTGGTGACTCTGAGCCCTGGCCACCACCAGCCGTGGGTGGACCTCGTGATCGAGCCTGAGGCTCCCACGTGCCCTGTGTTCTCCGCATTCACCGGGAACCACCTTCTGGCCCTTTGTGTGAGCACTGCTGGGGTCCCCCCCACCCTAGCCCCTCCCCAGGGAACCGGGGACTCAGCCACACGTGGCCCAACAACAGAAGCACAGCGTCTCCACCCAGACGCTCTGAAAGGGGAGGGCGGTGGCTGGGCACCCCGAGGGCNCCGTTTCCTCCTCCAGGGGATCTTCCCAATCCTGGGACCTAACTGGTGTCTTCTGCGCTGGCAGTGGATTCTTTCTTGCTGAGCCACCAAGGAAGGCCATCATAGTTCAAGAAAAATACGGCTGTCCCCACACATAGCAGGGCAACCTCATTGTGACACAGAGCGCGTGACCGCCTCTCGTGGACGAGCAGGTGATGCCGTTAACCCTGGATCAGCACCCGTGCTCGCTGCTGTGCCTCCTCCGTCCACGGGACCCACCAAGGGCCGACCGATAACCCCCCACTTGGACACTTGAGTTGCTTGTATTTTTCACAGTTATCCATCATGCTGTCCCGTAATGAATATCTCGGGGCACAAAGATATACATGTCCTTACAACTTCTGATGTCTGTTTCTTGATTGGCCTGGTGTTTTTAATTAAACAAAATCTATTCAAATACTGAAACACTGGCATTTTGTTGGAGAGTTTTGGAGAGAAGTTTATTTTTCTTCCCCGAGGAGCTGTGCAAGAAAATGTTAAAGCACGCATTACCTAGAGTTCAAGGAGAGTCCACCAAGAGAGTTACGATTTTTCCCGACTCATGCAGCACCTGCTATTCAGCCAGTATCCTGGGTGCTGGAAAATGTGCACAGGAAGCTTGGAGTCCTCAGTGCACGTGAAGTCCTCCCCTGGAAGTCGGAGCCCTTGAGCCGGGGTGAGGAGCCATCCTGAAGAGGCACCTGCTGGGTGGGGGCGGGGGCCTGCAGACTTGAGGTCCCAGGGCGGGAAAAGCTCCCGCCACATAGAGAGCAAAGCGCTCACAGGACAGGTGACAACATTCTCATCTCTTTCTTGGAAACTTGGCTCTAATTATTCATTTTTCATTGCTTCCCGTACAGCTTGGTGTATTTTCTTCCTGAAACCACCCTGTAGGTTCCACAGGCAGGAGAAAAGAGGGTGGGGTGCGCAGCTGTGGGGGCAGCCGGGCATCCGGTCACTGGAGACACTGAGACCTTCAGGGCCAGCTCGGCCGGAGGGGGCGGCTCTGCCTGTGGTCCCTAAACTCAGAGCACTGCTTTCATCTTCCTTCAGTCTGTGGTGGCTACGATAAAGCTTATTCCTGCTTTATTGGAGCCTGAGGTCCAATTAGCAGTGATGTATTCTTACTCCACAGCCTTTCAAGTTTGAAATGAGAACCTCAGGCCCACAGGAGCCAAAAGCCTTTGTTGTGTTCAGAGCATCTGAGCTCCTGCAGCGCTGTAGGGAAAAGGCCATCTCAGCGACAGGAACCTGCTTCTAGACCTGGCCAGGGGATTCGGAGCATCCTGCAGCTGTTTCTGGAGCTCCCGCCCAGGGCCCCGGCCTGTCTGGATGGTGACTCTGGTGACTCTGAGCCCTGGCCACCACCAGCCGTGGGTGGACCTCGTGATCGAGCCTGAGGCTCCCACGTGCCCTGTGTTCTCCGCATTCACCGGGAACCACCTTCTGGCCCTTTGTGTGAGCACTGCTGGGGTCCCCCCCACCCTAGCCCCTCCCCAGGGAACCGGGGACTCAGCCACACGTGGCCCAACAACAGAAGCACAGCGTCTCCACCCAGACGCTCTGAAAGGGGAGGGCGGTGGCTGGGCACCCCGAGGGCCACCTTCCCTCCTGAGCCAGGACGCGAGGATGGCCCACAGGCGGGGCCACACTCAGCACACGCCCACACTCGCCGGGTTCAAGAGCAGACCCGTGCCTGCGAAGGAAGCAGCAGAGCCCTTGCTCCCCAGTAGCTGTGGGGAGTCACTGAGAGGCGGTGAAGACCACGCTGCTGCTGCGGTTTAGTCGCTAAGTGGTGTGGGGCTCTTCTGCAGCCCCGTGGACTGTAGCCCTCCAGGCTCCTCTGTCCGTGGGATTTCCCAGGCAACGGTACTGGAGTGGGTTGCCATCTCTTTCTCCAGGGGATCTTCTCGACCCAGGGATTGAACCCCAGTCTCCTGCATTTGCAGGTGGGTGCTCTACCACTGAACCACCGGGTAAACATGAAGGCTACATAGGGTGCTCAATTTATCAATGCCTGCTGCTGCTGCTGCTGAGTCGCTTCAGTCGTGTCCGACTCTGTGCGACCCCAGAGACGGCAGCCCACCAGGCTCCCTCGTCCCTGGGACTCTCCAGGCAAGGGTACTGGAGTGGGTTGCCATTTCCTTCTCCAATGCGTGAAAGTGAAAAGTGAAAGTGAAGTTGCTCAGTCGTGTCCGACTCCCAGCGACCCCATGGTCTGCAGCCCACCAGGCTCCTCCGTCCATGCGATTTTCCAGGCAAGAGCACTGGAGTGGGCTGCCATTGCCTTCTCCAATCAATGCTTTATAACCCATTGTTTGAAAGTTTTACCTCCCAATTCTCCACACCCATCAGGATGGATCAGTGTCCTGACTGGGCTTAACCAAACTGCCCAAGAGGACCTGGCTAAGGGCTTGGATTCTCTTCTCTGGTTGGCTCTCTCATCCAGAACCAGGTTCTGCTTAAAGTTCCAAATTGTCAGAGTTATTCTTTGGAATGACTCCCCTCCACACAGCCTCTTCCTCATCCTCTTTGCTTTGCTTCTGCCCCAACTCTTAATAGTTAAAATGTCTGATGACCTCAAAAATAACTTTTCCAGCCAAATAAATCTCTAAACCTTCAGTCACTGCTGTTTGCATGTTTGAAGACTGTCAGCGGCAAAGACCCCGCAAGGTGCATTGGGGTGGAGCCTTTGACTTTGTCCCAGCGGACAGGCCCCACCAGCCTGGACCCCAGCTCCACTTAACCAACAGGCTCACCTCCCACACAGCGAAGAGGTGCTAGCACCATTTTTGAAGGTCCTTCACTGAGAGGAGAGCAGCTGAGTGGGCCTTCCCACATCTACTGTGTTGGGATCCATGAGTGGGCTGGGGGTTGTCTGCTCCCTTGCAGCAGGTGGAGGTCCTGCCTCTCCCAGTTAACTGCATGCCTTGCACGTGGGTCAGGCTCCACAGTCAGCCAGCTGCCACAGACGGGGACCCGACTCATGCTGGCCCTCTGGGGTGCCGGCACTGTGAGGTGCAGCGCTCCCCCCGGCTCCGCCCATGGGCCAAGCCGACTGCTCTCCACCCCTCGCCTCTCAGCACGGCACCCTTCTCCCACCACAAAAGCGCGGGTAAAGGGAAGGAGCGTCCTCGTTGCCAGCCAGCTCCTTTGCGCCTGCCTCTGAGGCAGGAGTCTTCCTACTTCTTCCAACTTTTCCATCTGAATCCAATTGGTGCATCTCAGATGGTAATTCGTGATTCTGCAATCAACTCCAGAGTCTTGTCAGGGTGTCCTGAAGCCAAATCTGGTGAAGGATGACCTGCCTTAGGTCATCCAAGGACGTTGAGCCATCTCAGGCCACAAGGACACTCCTGTGAGAACACTGTCTCCTACAAGGCAGATCAGACCCGAAGCCTCAGACCTCTGTGCTGCGGGCGGCTCTTCTAAACCAGTCACCCAGGAGACGGGGTCCAGAGGACCCACGGAGCTCTGACGTCAGGCAGGGTTTTCAGCTAGAAAAGGGGACGAGGGTGGCCCTGGAGCCTGCAAACCTGATTCGACTCTGGCACAAAGTTTTTAGCTCTGAGACCTTGAATAACTTATTTAACTTGATCTCAGATAACTCATCTGTGAAACAGGTATAGCAACACTTAAAAGAAAAGGCTAACACTGAGGAGTCAAAATAAGATATTTAAGTGGCAAATCATTCAATAAACTATCCGTCTGGGTGAAGCAAAATTCCTACACTTCATTCTTCATCCCATGCATTACAATACACTTCAGATGAAGCAAGGATTCACATTTGAAAGAAGAAGAGCAACAGATGGAAACATGAGTTCTCTGCGGTCACGTGGTTCACAGCTTTGCAACCTTGAAAGGAAAAAACGCTGCTCTAAGGGAAACCTGGTCACGTCTCTGGATACAAAATCCAGAGAACTGGAGAAAAGGCTGATAAAACTAACAGCACCATTTTAAACTCTGTCAGATGGTACCCTTACAGCCGGGGGCTTCCCAGGGGGTGCTGGAGGTAAAGAGCCTGCCTGCCAGTAAGAGACGCGGGTCCCAGCCCTGGGTCGGGAAGGTCCCCCGGGGAAGCGAACGGCAACCCTCACCAGTTCCTCACCTGGGAAATCCCAAGGAGAGAGGAGCTTGGTGGGCTAGAGTTGGTTGGGACCCACAGAGTCAGACACGATTGAAGCAACTTAGTGCACACACAACATCCTTCAGTTCAGTTCAGTCACGCAGTCATGTCTGACTCTTTGTGACCCCGTGAACTGCAGCACGCCAGGCCTCCCTGTCCATCACCAACTCCCAGAGTTCACTCAGACTCACGCCCATCGAATCCGTGATACCATCCAGCCATCTCATCCTCTGTCGTCCCCTTCTCCTCCTGCCTCCAACCCCTCCCAGCAACAGAGTCTTTTCCAATAAGTCAACTCTTCGCATGAGGTGGCCAAAGTACAGGAGTTTCAGCTTCAGCATCATTCCTTCCAAAGAAATCCCAGGGCCGATCTCCTTCAGAATGGACTGGTTGATCTCCTTGCAGTCCAAGGGACTCTCAAGAGTCTTCTCCAACACCACAGTTCAAAAGCATCAATTCTTCGGCGCTCAGCCTTCTTCACAGTCCCACTCGCACACCCATACATGACCACTGGAAAAACCATAGCCTTGACTAGACGGACCTTAGTCGGCAAAGTAATGTCTCTGCTTTTGAATATGCTATCTAGGTTGGTCATAACTTTTCTTCCAAGGAATAAGCGTCTTTTAATTTCATGGCTGCAGTCACCATTGGCAGTGATTTTGGAGCCCTTACAGCCCAACAATAATAATTTACATTTGTTATAGGTATGATGGACAGAACTCTTTCACACACAAACAGCCTTTTGAAATAAACATACTAAAGAAAAAAGTAGTAAGTTTTCTGCACACTTGACCAAAGAGCAGTCATTTCCTTCAGGTATAAAAGGTACAGAGAAGAACAGGCTCCNTGGCAGTGATTTTGGAGCCCTTACAGCCCAACAATAATAATTTACATTTGTTATAGGTATGATGGACAGAACTCTTTCACACACAAACAGCCTTTTGAAATAAACATACTAAAGAAAAAAGTAGTAAGTTTTCTGCACACTTGACCAAAGAGCAGTCATTTCCTTCAGGTATAAAAGGTACAGAGAAGAACAGGCTCCACTTCATGGCAGTAGCTCCCCATGAACCCGTCTTTCCAAACATAACAAGTATAAATTCCAGACACAGCATAACACCAAGTGCTTGCAGGCACCGGAGCGTGACAGAAAGCAGGCACCTGCTGGACCCTTTTGAGGACGGAGCTGTTCTCGGCTCGGTCGCCCCTGGCGCCCCAGCCCCGCGCCCCACCCTCCACGCCTGGCTGCGACCCTGCCACAGCGCTACCGCTGGAGGGGAACGCAGAAGAAGGGACAGCAGCCTCTCTGCTTTACGGTTTACAGCGGAGCCTGAACCTTCAGTTACCTCAAAGATTAAAACCTTAATTAAAGATCAACTTCTGTTGTTTACAGGATTATAGAAAACATTAATCCATACGGTCATTGAGATGTGTGGAGACACATGTACAGAAAGCCTTTGACAAAATTCGACATTCATGATTTTAAAAACCCAGCAAACCCGCATTAGAAGAACACGCAAAACAGAGGATAATTGCTTCAGTTGATAAAGGGCCTTTAAAGAATCTGCACTTAATATACTGATTTCAGTGAAACAGCAAGCAGCTTTCTCTTCAGACGGGAAACGGAGCGAGATGCCTGCTCCCTAATTCCCCAGCACGCGGCGGAGGGGTAGCTGGTGCAGCGTCTCAGGAAAGAGGACAAGCATCTTAGCAGACGCCAACGGTCAATGGTCCGCTCATCTCAGCTCCTCACGCTGACACACCGCTTCTAGCCGTCCTCAAGTCCAAGGCAGATAAAAGGCTAGGCCAGTGGATGCTTGTCCTACAAGTCCCCTTCCCTGAAACATGAAGCGGCTTGGTGAGCAGAGCTCCTGCGCGCCACACTGGCCCTCCAGTCAGTGAACCAGCTGGCAGCAAGCCTGTCCTGCTGACGACCCCTTCGTCCTTGGCCGAAGCCCTCACCATGACCGTGTCAGAGGCGCGCCCACGGGCTGTGGCTGGGCTCCACTGCTCACGGGGTAAGCCAGTCAGACTCAGGAGCCACAGGGGCTCCTTCGGGTAAGTCACTTTGGAGACGCCCGAGGTCCCCCCCAGAATCCTACCTCCAGCCCGGCCTCAGTCCCCACTTGTGGCACGTGGCCCACGCATCCCCATCGGCTGCAGCTGGAGCCCCCCACCCGGGCTCATCTCCTCCCCCAGGCCCACCCCAGGTGGGAGGCAGCCACCTTCCCCAGAGCCACCTCTGACACCACTGTCAGGACCCACCCTCCAGGCGTGTCATCTGGACAGTTTATTTGTTAAGATCTGCCCCGTTAGAGAAGGTAAGTTCTTTGCAAAAGGCCTCATATTTAAATTTTTGATTTATTTTGTGCCTCTCGTCTCCACATCTCCCATGGTTCCTGGAGGACAGTGATGTGAACTTGGTGAATAATCGTCAACTCAATGAATGGATGCGAGAACCCCGGGAGAGGGTCCAGGTGACGACGGGTTGGGGCTGCAGGTCTTGGGGGGCACAGCTGACGGGCCCCGCGCCTCTCACACGTGATTCCCCAGGAGAGGAGGTGGCAGCTGCACCGTAACCCTGACCCCGAATTCCCCAAGCCCAGCCCGCCCTGGAGCAAGGGTGGACCCAGGGCCCAGAATCCCATCGCTCGATGGCCACGGATGCGGGGCAGCCCCAGCACATGAATGTCTATGTCTGAAAGGTCACTTCTCACAGGAACTACGGCTGCATGTCTTATCAACAGCTGATGGCACAACTGTTCACTAGGACATCCCTTCTCACCATTCACGCCGGCACAGAGTCTCAGCAAAACCACCTGATAGAGCCCGGGAGCCCCCGAGTCCGAGGGCACCCTGGGGAGGCGTCTGCTCACTTGGTGCAAAGCTGTTCGGGGTTTGTGTGGGTGGGGGTAACGCCCATCCCAACCCACCCCTGATCTACGAATGTGCCCTTATGGCTGATGGGACTGTGGACGTGGAGGCTCTGAGACGGGCAAAGGTACCGACGGCCCCGGGGCGAGTGTAACCTCAGAGTCCTGACAGGGAAGGAGGGAGGCAGGCGGGTCGGAGTCAGGGAGCCTCAGGGCTGCAGGGAGCTGACCGTGAGTGCAGACTCGACGGACGCCCGGAGCTCGTGTGGTTCTGCCCCCCTACACCCGGGACAAGGACTGTGAGCCTGGGGGTTGGGGACTCAGGGGCAGAATGGTGGTCATAGCCGCGCACATGTTCAGAGCTGAGCTTCAGGACTTCCTGCCGACATAAGGTGCTCCCATGGGTGGGCTGATGGGCGAGGGGGTTTGGGGGTCAGGGGTCACTGCAGAACCGTGAGAAGGAAGGCTTCTGGGCAGCGAGCTCCCATGAACACTTCACCTGCTTGTAGCCTCAGTCAAGTTCATCCAGGGGAGCTGTCATGGCCCCAGGGTGGGGTCCCAGCCCACCTCTCCATCCGGCCTCTGCGCCCTCCACACACCCTGCCTCCACTCTTGGGCGCAAACACTCCCCGGGGCAGAGGGCGGCCAAGTTCCTGATAGTTTGGGCCCCATACTCTGGCCCCAGTGCACAGATACGCCCCCCAAGGTGCCCTGGGCCACGCCTGACCCCTCCCCGGGCCCAGCCCAGAGCCTGGCCTGGCCTGGACTGGAAGACGGCAAAAGAGCCATCGAAACAGCGAGAAACCACCGGAGGAACAGCCGGGGAAATCTGCACTCTGATATCCCACGGCCGGGAGGAATCACTGTCGCTTATTTTCATCGTAAAATACGAGCTGTGGTTTCCTGGGGTGTTTTTAGTTCTTATCTAGCTTTTAGAAATACTTTCTGAAATATTTACAGATAAAATAATATGACGTCTAGGACTGGCTTAAAATAACCCTGTGAGGAAGTGGGTGGGGCATAGGCAAAACAAGGCGGGAGGTGGCGGATCCTTGCAGTGGGGGTGGGTGGCTGTGCACGGTCACAGCGCATGGGGAGCCCCCTCCACCACACGGACCACTCTGGGCACCGGTTCCTCTGCAGGGCTGCTTGGGCCAAAGCCGAGGAGCGGGCTCTGTCCTCAGGAAGGGCGCACAGCCTCCACCCTGGTGGATGGGGGGCCCTCGAGGCCGCTCACTCACAGTAATCTGGGGCAAACACACCCGGGCCACGCACACGCCACCCCCCACCCCCCACCCACTGCCCTCCCTGCCGCCCTCCTCCGCTGCCCTCCAGGCCCGCCTCCCGCCGGGCACCACACTGCAGGCGGCTCAAAGGGGGAAGGCCAGTTGGTGAAGGGCCTCCCCTTGCTCAGCCCTCCGTGTCCCTGACCCGGTGTCCTCACAGTCCAAGCCTCAAGCCGCCCATCCTGTCCAGACCAGAGGCAGAGGGCCACCTCCTCCGACACCGGGCTTTTGCTACGGCCACAGCCTGGGCTGCTCACACCTCCCCGCCTTGTGTAACACAGGAAGCGGCCTGTTTTGATAAGACTGAGCAACAAGCTGGGAAATGAGATAAGATGGGCTGCACAGAAGCGTTTCCTCTGCCACATTCCAGCCCCAGAGACAAGTCTCGGACCTTGCTTGGAAAGACCGGGGGCACGTCAGGGGCTGTATGAGTGGCCTGTCACCCCTTGGGGCCCCGTCACTACTGGAGGGGCGGCGGCGCTGGGCTGGGCCACGTGCCAGACAGGCCGTGGGACCTGGCAGCCGCTTTCCCGCTTAAATGCGCTGCAGCGCTTCCTTTCAGGTCCCTGACGTGTCAGCGAGGTCAAACAGTCTTTTAGCCACTCGCTCTGCAGCCTTTGGCCCAAATCTCAGAACCAGAAACAGGAAGTCAGGTGGAGACTTGGGTCGGCCGGAACCCCAATTTCTGCAGCCCCAGCCAAATGGCAAGACCTCAGGTAAACAGCAGCCCCCAGGGCCTCGGGGCCCAGGAGGCTGAGCAGCCTGGGAAGGGGTTGCCTGAGTTGTGGCTGGACGCTGGCAGTGCTGGGGACGGAGGCCATGGGCCCAGGGACAGCCTGCAGCTGCCGGGTGCCCAGGGCCGAAGTGCCAGGAGGGGGGCTGGGCTGTGCAGGCCGAGACCGTGTGAGAGCTGAGCCACAGGACGGAGGTGTGGGGTGAGCAAGCGCCCCCGAGGAGGGATGAGACGGCACCGCGGTGCCCATGGCCCGCATCACCTCGAAGCCACTGGGGCCCAGCACCAAGCTCACACAGCCAAGCTTCCTGCAGGCGTTTCCTTCAGAGTCAAGAAGACACCTGTGGGCCCCGGCAGAAACCAATTATTGAAAACGACCATGGTGAAGATGGCGCTTTGCTTCCTCCAACCCCCCAGTGCCCCCAGGACAGGCAGTGGGAGCCCGCAGGGACACGCTGGGGCCGGAGTCAGAAGCAAGAACAGGCACCTCTGGACACGTGCGTTTGTGTGTGTGTTTAGTAGTTTTTCTGGAACAGTAGAAGTCTTTGAGAAAGATATTGAAAAATTGAAACGTAAGTACACTGAAACTCACAATATTATAAGTTTAAATATTTTATTTATATAAAAAAAACATATGTAATTTAACCATATTGAATTGAATGGAATGGAAATAAGGGCACTGATAATATTTTCAAAATGCACTTTTGAAACAACCATGACTGAAAATGACGCAGCCATGTTCATGGGAACACACAGGCGGCGCAAGAGGGACAGTGAGCACGCTACCGTTCGCACCAGCCTCTCTCACAGCAGCCGAAGGGCAGGCACAGCCCAGGTGCCCCTCGGCTGAAGAGGAGGCAGACGAAACGTGGTCTGCACGCTCGGTGAATGACTGCTTTCCTAAAGGTGTCACACGGAGAACAAGTGACCTCAACACTGAGCAGACGACATGGACCCGTCAGGAACAGGACTCGCTCCCCAGCAGACACGGCACTGTCTCCCAACGTGAGAGACGACAGCAGGTCATCCATGCCCTGCCCCACGGCCCTGGAGTCACTGCAAGACCGGAACGACGCTGAACCGGACTCCAGCTCAGCTCCACCACGTGGGCCTCTGACACCAGGCAAGATGCTCACCCTCTCTGAGCCTCACACCCCCTGTCTGCAAAGCGGGAATGAAAGCAAAACAGTGTGATGAGTGCTCAAAATGCAACTGACTCTCAAGAGGTGACTGGGTCCCCCACCTCCCTGGGAGCCCCGCGGCCCTCAGACGCCACAGACCTGGGATTGCCAGCACCAACGCGGCGCTCAGTGATTATCGAGTCCTCTCCAGCTTACAGAGGTGACCTCGATCCGCACACAGGGCCCTGGAGCCCATGTGGGCTGTTCACCCGTGAAGCCTCTCTGCAATGCCATGGTCCCTGATCAGCAGGCAGCAGATGGGGGTGCCAGCCTCCCGGGGGGAGCCTGCCAGGTGGAGGGAGGGCAGCAGCCTGGAGAAGGGGGCAGGGGCTCGGGCCTCCGTCTGCCTCTGCATCCCCCCCACATCGCGGCAACGCCAGGCCGCCCGCCTCACACTTGGAAACCACACGTGCATTGAGCACAAGGGCAGCAAGTCATCTGTTCTGTTGAATCCCTGGACGGCGTGAGCTCATTCTCGGCACCAGAGCACCGGCCTCCATGCCTCGGGGGCCGAGGGATGGAGGGTGTCCAGGCCCTGCTTGGCTCTCTCCTCCACGATCACAGAGCGTGTGGCAGCAAGAGCAACCGTAACTAATTGGTTGTTTCCCTTGCCTCTTTCGATAGAAGTAGAGAAGGAGATGTGATTTCACGTGGAACATGACTCACACGCGTCCCAGAGCTCAACACCCTGGCCGGGAGGAAGGCCCTGGCGGTATTCTGGAGCGAGTGCCGCCCCCACTGAGCGCAGAGCCTTGGTCCTCACTCACCCGGGACGGTCACCTGGAAGCTGGCTATTTGGAGACAAGTTACCCCGCCCTGCTCAGCTCCCGGGAAATGCCCTCATCCAGCAAACAGCCTGCTTGCAACCTTGGGCTTCACGAGTTGCAGCAAGGAGGGGTGGGGGGGCGGTGACTAAGTACCAGGGTGTCACCCGGCACACGTGCCCAGGACAGAGGACAGACAGGCCTCCCCAGCGGACACAGTGCTACCTGTGAGGACGGGGCTGGCTGGCCTGTACCACGGAGTCACCCCCACATCCAAGCCCCAAGACCCTCGTGACTTTCAGGAGGAGAGCAGACACCGAGGCTCCCTCCTGCTGGCAGACGGCCAGGACGGGTGGGGGAGCGTGTGCAGCCTCCGTCCCCGGCCAGCACCTGCCTGCCCTGATCAGGAGGGCCCGCCTCCAGGTCTGAGGTTCCCTGAGCACCGAACACCAGCGAATCCCACAGCACACCGCCAGGGATGGAGCAGCCCAGGTGGGCGCCACGAACCGTGGAGTCTAAAAACGGGACCAGATCCACCACCTGGAATTCGTTTTACAGACGCGACAGCCTGCGGATCTGTCCTTGGCTTCCAAACAGAAATCCCAGCAAGAACGTTCTTGCTCTCCACGAAGCATCAGATAAAGAACCGCTCGGGAAGCAGGCCCGCTCTGAGGACGGGTGGTCCTCAAGGGGCACCTGCAGGCCCACTCCGCCAGGTGTTCTGGGTGGGCACTGACCCCAGAGGGCTCATGAGGGGATCAGGCCTGTGAGCCAGCTTTCCTGTTACCTGGAGTCACGGCTCCAGTCACCAGCCAGAGCAGACTAAATGCTACTTGAGGACACACCACATTGTCTGATAGTACGGTGGCCTCTTCTCAGAGAGGATAGCACCATCTGTGTTGAGAAAAATACCCCAGACTTGGAGATCTGGCCAGAGAGTGTGAGGTGTGACTCCACCATCAGCCTGTCCCTTTGCCCAGCCCCCACTCCCAGGCCTTCACCTGGGCCCAGCGCCCTGTGGGTCACGGAGTTGGGCTGCAGAGTCACTGTGGGCTCAGAGCTTTACCGGCAAAGGGGCAAACTTCCTCCCACGAGACACCAAGGGACACACACCAGCTTTGTATCCAGTCCTGAAGCCCTGCACACATACCCCTCAGTGGCTGTGGACACCCAGGTCCTTAAAAAGCTCTTGGAACAACTTAACTCTCTGATTCCCTCGTTAATGAGAGCTTATAAATATTTGACACTTGTTCATTCTGCATCTGCGTGAGAGTCACGTTTTGAAATTTTTAAAACTACAGTGTGTCACGCCCACAGAGAGACAAAGTGCACCGGAGGCAGCCTGGGGTCAGGAGCCTGCAGAGATCGGCCTTCTGGCTCTGCTGACCTCAGGAAATGAACCCAAGTCCACGCGCTGGTGTCTTGGCTGCATGGGGACGGCCTCACAGGTCACCGCTCGCCTGGCCTGTCCACAAGTGTTAAAGCGGCTGGTCAACCCCAGGGGCTCCTGCGGCTACTGGAAACTGGTTTCTGATCCTCCTCAGAGGAAGATTGCTAGGTGTCTCCAAGCTCTCACCGAACCAGGTCTTTTGCACTAACTAAAGCAAAGTTCATCAGTTTGTTTAAAGGTCAAGGCTCAGACCAGCTCATCTAGGAAACAATCCTTTGCTCACGTCTCACCTGTGTTCATAATCCCAGATTCAGCTTCTGTCAGCAGGTGGTGGGTTCAAAACTGAGGCTGCACACGACTCCGGGGTCCTCAGGCGGCCTCCCCTGTGGCGCTGTTAGGTGAGCCTTCGAAGGCAGATCAGACGGAGACACCCAAGCGTCACCCTCCCCGCTTCTTCCAGGTGCACGAGTTCTGGCCACGAAGGACTAACCCGGGTCCCCACAAGGGCTGCCGCTGGCGTGAGTCGGGAGGAGGCTCGGGCTGCAGCTCATCACACAGTCAGCAGGGAGGAGCCACCCGGAGCCCCGCTTGGCCCACCCGCCCGGGCACTGAGGGCACCCGTCACCAAAGAGGGGGACGGGCCTGGGGGACGCCCCTGCTGTCTTGTCATGACCCCTCCTTTCTGTCAGCTGAACAATCAGAGACACAGCAGGCCTGGCACCTGGCCGGGCACCCACCCCTGGCCTCAGCAGAGACAGGTCGTTCGACTTTTCAAAGAACCTGATGGCTGTTACGACAGAGCCACCCAGTAACTCGGCCCAACAGACAGGCAGCTCTGAGCACCTCCGAGGCGGGGCAGCTCTGAGCACCTCCGAGGCGGGGCAGCTCTGAGCACCTCCGAGGCGGGGCAGCTCTGAGTACCTCCGAGACTGGGCAGCTCTGAGCACCTCCAAGGTGGGGCAGCTCTGAGCATCTCCGAGGCAGGGCGCCTCTGAGCACCTCCGAGGCTCGGCAGCTCTGAGCACCTCGGAGCCTGGGCGCTTCTGAGCGCCTCTGAGCACCTCCGGGCCTGGGCGCCTCTGAGCACCTCCGAGGCAGGGCAGCTCTGAGCACCTCCGAGACTGGGCGCCTCTGAGCACCTCCGAGGCAGGGCAGCTCTGAGCACCTCCGAGACTGGGCGCCTCTGAGCACCTCCGAGGCAGGGCAGCTCTGAGCACCTCCGAGGCGGGGCAGCTCTGAGTACCTCCGAGACTGGGCAGCTCTGAGCACCTCCAAGGTGGGGCAGCTCTGAGCATCTCCGAGGCAGGGCGCCTCTGAGCACCTCCGAGGCTCGGCAGCTCTGAGCACCTCGGAGCCTGGGCGCTTCTGAGCGCCTCTGAGCACCTCCGGGCCTGGGCGCCTCTGAGCACCTCCGAGGCAGGGCAGCTCTGAGCACCTCCGAGACTGGGCGCCTCTGAGCACCTCCGAGGCAGGGCAGCTCTGAGCACCTCCGAGACTGGGCGCCTCTGAGCACCTCCGAGGCAGGGCAGCTCTGAGCACCTCTGAGGCTGGGCGCGACTGGCTAGAGACACCGGCTCAGGCAGCACCACACGGTCAGCCTCCTCGACACCAGGAGAGGCGCCTCCTCCAAGCACGAAGCCTGGGAGGGTCTCACAGCCTGGCCTCTGCATCTACAGAGGCCCCTCTCTCTGCACACGGGCCTCCCCACCGGTAGGGGCTCCAACGTTCGATACAGGCTTGTAGCAGTAACTCGTGCTTGCTGCAAAAGACAGAACAGGTGCAGAGATGTAAGAAGACAGTAAAAGGGACCGTCCCCCGCACCCCCACAGGCGGCCGCTGCCAGCCACATGTCCCCAGGCACGCGGCCGCCCATGGGCCCATGGAGGCCGCATCCCGCCCCAGCGGGCTCTGTGCCGCTGCAGCCGTGTGTGTGCATCCTGGGACCTGGGCAGCAGGCGGAGGCCAGGCCACCACACGTCACTACACTCCAGGGAGGTGCCACCTCCAAGCCCTGCTGCCCTGCATGCTGAAAGCTGTGGGAACCTCGATGTTTCAGCAAATGGCAACTGATGGTCAGTCTCACACGGACACTCGGGGAGTCACAGAAGCAGAAGGTGGGAGGCTAACGGGGAGGGTCCTGGGCCCGCAGAGCCCGCAACTCAGCCCCAATGGAGGGGGCTCTGTGACCACAGCTCAGCCCCTTTGGAAGGGGCCCTGTGTCCACAGCTCAGCCCCTTTGNATAGCTGAAATTCCAGTACTTTGGCCACCTGATGCAAAGAGTTGACTCATTGGAAAAGACTCTGATGCTGGGAGGGATTGGGGGCAGAAGGAGAAGGGGACGACAGAGGATGAGATGGCTGGATGGTATCACTGACTCGATGGACGTGAGTCTGAGTGAACTCCGGGAGCTGCTGACGGACAGGGAGGCCTGGCATGCTGCGATTCGTGGGTTTGCAGAGAGTCGGACAAGACTGTGGACTGCACTGAACTGGAGCCCTGGAGAGGAAGGAGCCTGGGCCCTTCCTGATGTGCCCAGTGCTTCCTGGGCTTCCCTCCAGGGATGAGTCGTCTCCTCCACATTCTTTCAGCTTCAGGCGTGTCCCACCCCGTCCTCCCCTGATGCCTGTGATTAGACTCCCTTCTTATCTTGCTTTCCTGTGGTTATTCTGTCTTCCCAGCACTGTCCTCCTCCTAGGGTCTCGTTCAGAGGACTCTGGGTGCCGGGCACCCTGCTGGCCTCCCCGAGTTGTCCCGAAAGCTTGCCAGCCCAGCACAGTCACCTTCCTACTTAGGTCCTTCAAGGCAAAGGGGCGCCAGAGCCCATACCACTGCCCTTGGCTTCAGGAAAGGATTCTGGATGAAAGACGCACCCAGCCTGAGCCGTGGCCCAGGCCCAGTTTGCCACCTCCCAGTGCAGGGGCCCCCTGAAACCTGCAGGTCAGAGGGGCTCCAGATCTTGGTCCTCCATCCCCTAGTTTGTTTGAGAAGCAGACTCGGCGCTCACACGTCCACAGACTCGGTCCTCACACGTCTGCAGACAGAGATGCTCACACGTCCGCAGACTCAGTGCCCACATGTTCGCAGACTCGACGCTCACAGGTCCGCAGACTCGGCGCTCACACGTCGCAGACTGGGCGCTCACAGGTCCACAGACTCGACGCTCACACGTCCACAGACTCGGTCCTCACACGTCCGCAGACTCGGCGCTCACACGTCCGCAGACTCGGCGCTCACACGTCCACAGGCAGTGATGCTCACGCGTCCGCAGACAGTGATGCTCGCGCATCTGCAGACTCGGTGTTCACAGGTCCACAGACTCGCCGCTCACACGTCCGCAGACTCGCCGCTCACACGTCTGTAGACTCGGTGCTCACAGGTCCACAGACTCGGTGCTCACACGTCTGCAGGCAGTGATGCTCACGCGTCCGCAGACTCGGCGCTCACAGGTCCACAGACTCGGCGCTCACACGTCTGCAGACTCGCCGCTCACACGTCCACAGACTCGGTCCTCACACGTCCGCAGACTCACCGCTCACACGTCCACAGACTCGGTCCTCACACGTCCGCAGGCAGTGATGCTCACGCGTCCGCAGACGCGGTGTTCACAGGTCCACAGACTCGGTCCTCACACGTCTGCAGACTCGATGCTCACGCGTCTGCAGACTCGCCACTCACACGTCCGCTGACTCGACGCTCACAGTTCCGCAGACTTGATGCTCACATGTCCAAAGACTCGGTCCTCACACGTCTGCAGACAGTGATGCTCGCGCGTCCGCAGACTCAATGTTCACAGGTCCACAGACTCGGCGCTCACAGGTACACAGACTCGGCGCTCACACGTCTGCAGACTCGGTGCTCACACGTCCACAGGCAGTGATGCTCAGGCGTCTGCAGACAGTGATGCTGATACATCCATAGGCTCGGTCCTCACACGTCCGCACACTCGGCACTTGCGCGTCCGCAGCTCGCCCAGGGTCACCCCCAGAGTCTGCCCCTCCGTCTCTCTGTCTCCCTGTCTCTGTCTGGCAGTGTCTGTCTCCCTCTCTCCACCCCTGACTCCCCCTCAGATGTAGGGGCTCTGTGGTGGGGAAGTTCCCCACCAGGAGGGTTTTCTGGGTGCAGTGGGTTTCCGAGCGCTGCGAGCTGCTGGTCTTCTCTTGAGCTGTGTTGACTGTCCAGGGACACCTGTCTCCTACGATCCCAGCATCTTAGGGACAGCTTGGCGGGGGGACACCCCGAGGGAGGGGAAAACCCCTCCCTTAAGTCTCTCCTTGTTGCAGTGGCCTAAGGGGTCTCAGGGGCACAGAAATGGGGTCCCAGCAGGAGGGACGGGGGACCTTGTCACCCCCAGTGACCTACAAGACAGCCAGGGCCCCAGCTGCCCCCGCACCTGCCCCACCGAGACAGCAGCTCCCGAATGTTCACTCACGCAGATGCTGAGACATGCTCTTCTCTGCCCCCGAGGGTCCATCCTTGATGGCCCAGGCCCCACCGGTGCAGACTCAGCCCCAGTCCTGTCTGTCCAGGAAGCCCCCTGCTCACTGCGGCCAGGCGTCCACCAGGGCCCAGTCCCTCCCAGGCTTCCTCCACTGGAAGCCAGCAGGGCGGCTTTTCTGAGTTGTCTGGCCCGTTGTGTTTTCTCCGGAGTCAACTCCGCACAACCCAGAGGCCTGCAGACTGCTGGTTAGACGGGTGGCGCGCAGGGCCCACACACGGGCCAGCCTCTCCCCCGCTGGCCTTGGGGGAGGTACAGCTCTGTCTGGCCCCTGTTTGCTGCCCCTGAGCCCTCGTGCACGCTACTCCCGGGGGGTCAGCCCAGTGTGGACCTGGGCCCTGCGGTCTAATGACAGGGCAGGCCCCTAAATGATGCGTCGTCGCGCCCGTGGGCTCAGCGTCTGTGGAAAACCTAAAGATATTCTGAAGGACACGCAGGTCTGCCTATGGGGCTTAGGAAGAAAATGCCCTTTAAGAAGCTGTCGCTCACAGCCTGGTTTCTGAGATTCTGAGTGGCCGGGCTGGGACGCTGTAAACCCAGCGGCTGCTGCTTTACTCCAGCTCTGCCGGTGCGGGTGGGATGTGCTTGTGCTAGGCCCGCTGAGCTCAGACGTCGGAGCTGTTTCTGGGCTGCAGACTTCGCTGTGGTTTGAGAGTATAGACTGGGGTTCCTGGCCCTGTGGTGGTGACTTCAGTCCGGTGATCTCACTGCAGTCCACGTGTGTACGCCTGTAATTGTGATGCTGGGAGCCTGCAGGTCATTACGTTTTAAAGCAATTTTTAAGGGAGTTGGGTGTGGGGTGACCCCCAAGCCCTCACGCACTGTGCCCTCGCCCAGCTCCTGAGACCTCGAGGCCTCACCCCTGCCCAGCCATCTCTGCTCGCTCCTGCCCTGCCCTTCTGCTCTGTGAGCTCCTGGTGGAGGCCTCCTGCTCACAAGGAACTGGTGAGCCTGTCTCTGTTGGCAGCAGCTGGGCAGCATTCTCCCTGCCCCTGTCCCGTGCTGTCCAGTCTCCCCAAGGCCCACCACCACGTGTGGGCAGGGACAGGTCAGAGGGGGCAGGAGCGTCGCTCAGAGTTGGGGGAAGATGCCTTGTTCTCTGTCCCCCTGTAACGTGTCAGCAGGAGCTACTCTCCTGGGGCCCCAGGAGGTTCCACACCTGCTTTCCTCAGCTCCTGCCAGCATGTTCACAGCTTCCAGAGAGAGCACCTGGCCAACAGTGGGGGCACTCCTGTGCCACCAGAGGGTGTGGCGAGGCCCGGCCCCCAGGGAGGCTCAGGACCCAGCGAAGCCTGGCCCCCCGGGGAGGCTCAGGACCCGGCCACCAGGAAGGCTCAGGAGAGCCCCTGGGGAGGCTCAGGACTCGGCGAGGCCTGGCCCCCAGGGTGGTTCAGGACAGCCACTGCAGAGGTTCAGGACCCGGCCCCTGGGGAGGCGCAGGACCTGGCAAGGACAGCCCCTGGGGAGGCTCAGGACCTGGAGAAGCTTAGGACCCAGTGCAGCCCATTGGCTTCCTGCCCTGCTGGTGGGCACCTCAGCCACTCAGATAAGCATCATACCTGCATTTGGCCTTGAGAACAAAGGCATCTCCGAGCAAAGCTGTGGGTGATCAGCCAGCGCCATGAAGGGGCATGCCCGCAGCCCTGAGAGGCCTCTGCCAGGAGAGCGCGGAGGAAAGAAAGGCCTTCGCGTCGCCCATTTCCCAGAACATTCCCGCTGACTCATGAAGTCTTCGCTTTGCAGGCCATGACACACCTATTTACACTCATTTTTCAAACTCAGTTAGCCTGGTATTTTGGCCTCATTCAGTTCAGTTCAGTGCAGCCGCTCAGTCGTGTCCGACTCTTTGCGACCCCACGAATCGCAGCACGCCAGGCCTCCCTGTCCATCACCAACTCCCGGAGGTCACTCAGACTCACATCCATCAAACCAGTGATGCCATCCAGCCATCTCATCCTCTGTCGTCCCCTTCTCCTCCTGCCCCCAATCCCTCCCAGCATCAGGGTCTTTTCCAATGAGTCAACTCTTCACATGAGGTGGCCAAAGTACTGGAGTCTCAGCTTCAGCATCATTCCTTCCAAAGAAATCCCAGGGCTGATCTCCTTCAGAATGGACTGGTTGTCCCGTTAGAGTGGTTTAAATAGGACAGTGCATTTCTCTCTCATGTAAAAGGTGGGAGGCAGGCTGCCCAGGGCTGCTCAACGGTGGGGGCCCAGGGACTTACATGAGCTATTTGTGCTCCACTGCACGAGTGCATGGCCTTTGTCTCCCAGGCCTCCTCGCAGAGTGGGCAAGATGCTGGAGAACCAGCCATCACATCTGCATTCCAGCAAGGAGGCCGGAGAACCAAAGCACCCCACTGTCTCTACTCTGTCTCGCGCCCTGTGTGTGTCCCATTGGCCAGGACTTAGTCACGCAGCCAGGGCCAGTTGCAAGGGCGGCTGGGAGGTGTAGTCCTGCAGCTGGCTGCACTCTTGTCTAACTGAATCCAGAGTTCTGTTACTGGGGATGAAGGGAGAATTGGATGCTGGACAGCATCTACAAATCTCTGCTGTGGGGGAGCAGTATTTGGAAACAAACCTGTTTTATGAGGTCCATTTCCAAGAGTATTTTTGTGCCTGGCAAGAGACACTGTACTGAGCCATACCAGGAGGCTTTGCACAGCCACGCCAGGAGGCTTTGCACNGTCCCGTTAGAGTGGTTTAAATAGGACAGTGCATTTCTCTCTCATGTAAAAGGTGGGAGGCAGGCTGCCCAGGGCTGCTCAACGGTGGGGGCCCAGGGACTTACATGAGCTATTTGTGCTCCACTGCACGAGTGCATGGCCTTTGTCTCCCAGGCCTCCTCGCAGAGTGGGCAAGATGCTGGAGAACCAGCCATCACATCTGCATTCCAGCAAGGAGGCCGGAGAACCAAAGCACCCCACTGTCTCTACTCTGTCTCGCGCCCTGTGTGTGTCCCATTGGCCAGGACTTAGTCACGCAGCCAGGGCCAGTTGCAAGGGCGGCTGGGAGGTGTAGTCCTGCAGCTGGCTGCACTCTTGTCTAACTGAATCCAGAGTTCTGTTACTGGGGATGAAGGGAGAATTGGATGCTGGACAGCATCTACAAATCTCTGCTGTGGGGGAGCAGTATTTGGAAACAAACCTGTTTTATGAGGTCCATTTCCAAGAGTATTTTTGTGCCTGGCAAGAGACACTGTACTGAGCCATACCAGGAGGCTTTGCACAGCCACGCCAGGAGGCTTTGCACAACACGCCTCGCGCACGGGTCTCTCAGCTGCACTCTCACAACCTGTGCTGGGAGGGACCAGCCCCCTCCAGTCCCTGGCTCGGGCCCCACCCTGGGCCTCGGGTCTCCCATCCGCTGGAGCCTTCAGCTGCCTCAGGGCCCTGCTGACGTCCAGGCCTGCCAGCAGCTGGGATGCCGCGGGTCCCCGGGGCAGTGGGGACTCAGGGGGCTGTGCGAAGGGTTGTGCCGGGGGCAGAAGTGGACTGCTGGAGCGCTCTCAGTAGCGACGGGCGCTAGGCCCTCCATGCCCCAGGGGTCACTGCCACCTGCCCCAGGCCCTGAGCACAGCATCCAGGGCAGCTGTCCTGACACTGATGTGACCGGGACCCAGAGAGCCCTTCCTGGCCCCTGTCATGTGGGGGCAGGCTGGGTGGGAGGGGATGGCTGTGGGGATGGAGGGGTGTTGCAGCCCCGGCAGTCTCACACACGCACACACACACTCGCACACGCACGCGCGCACACACACGTGCACACACATACACACGCACGCACACACACACGTGTGCGGAGCTGCCACGGACCCCCAGTCACCCATGCCTCTGGCTGGTGGCGTCAGGGCTTTGTTCCAGGACCTCCCTGCAGCCTGCGCATCAGTGTCTGGGGACGGAGGGGACGCAGTGCCTGCACGGGGTGCCTGGGGGCCCACCTGGGGTCCTCCGGGAGGCCCGCGGCCTGAGAAGTCGCGTCCACGTTCCCTTCGATCTCATGGAGTCCTCTGTGCCTAGTTGGAGAATCTCAGGAGAGGAATTAGGGGAAGAAGAGAAGAAGGCTTTGTCTGAACTCTGCCAGGAAGATGTGTGGAGCCCCGCAGGGTCGGCGGGCACCGAGGGAGGCTGGGCCGCCTGCCTGCAGGAGGGGCTGTGCTGAGCTTCACGCTCTCGGGGCCCAGTGTCTGGGCAGCAGCGGCCTCCAGACGAGACTAGGGTGCTGGCCTGGCCAGGCCTTGGCAGGCCCCCCACCCCCGGCTCCCGGGGAGAACACCTGTGTCCGCCCTGTCGATAAGCGAACTGTCATGACAGCCAGCCTGCTTTCACAAAGAGCAGAGATCTTTAGAACTAAAATTGTGGACAGCTATGGGTTAAAGGAAGCAATAAGTTCTTAGCTCACTGTTTGAGAAACAGCCGCATTTGTTGCTGTGTGATGTGAGAGTCCTGCCACAGTCCTGCCATGGTCCTGGACACTCCAGACAAAAGCATCCAGGCACCACCGACATGGTGTGTCTGGAGGGCAGCATCCGCAGAGGCCAGCAGAGCTGGGGGTGGGTGTCCCCAGCTCGTCTGCGCTCAGGGTAGGGAGCATGCATGGCTGGTGGGAGGGAGGGCTGCGTGGGGGCGGGAGTCCCAGCCTCACCTGGGCTCCGTGGGGACGTGAGCGGCTCTCCTCTCCCCTTCGGGGGATGGCTCATGAGGAACAGAGGGAGAGGAGGGGCTCAGGTGTGCTGGCCGTGGCACGTGACGTGGTCAAAGCCCACGGCAGCCTTGCTGCAGACCTGGGCAGGCCCCGCTGCCCCAGGTCAGCTCCTTGAAGGGGCTTTGGCCACATGTTCCCGCGTTTACTCCTCCAGGAGAGGGCTTTTTCACAGCCGCAGGGTCAGAATTAAAACGTGTTGCGCTACCATCAACGCGTCAGGATTTGGGGAAGTGGAGTACATCCCTCTGCAAAGCTGCAGCCTCGCGGCCGCCTGTGAGAGACAGGCACCTGCCCCGCAGCCTCCCTCCTGCCCGGCCCTGGTCCGACCCCTGACTTCCTCACCCTGAGCAGGCCCTGCCACCCCAGCCCTGACTTCTCTTTCGGAACCAAACCCCTCCCCCCATGACAAAGCCAGGTGCCCTCTGCTCTCTCGCAAACCCCAGACAGATGCCACGACCCACAGATCCCGGGGGACCCCGAGAGTGCTCATCACAGGGGCCTAAGCCTGCCTGTCTGTTCCCAGAGCCCACTGGTGAGGACTGAAATTGGGAGGAGAAAACGCAGCCCGGTTTGTAGGGAGCAGGCCTGGGAGCCAAGGGGGGCAGGTGGCTGAAAGGAGGCTGAAAGGACGTGCCCTTCACACCCTCTGTCCTCTTCTGGTGTGGTTTACAAACACAGTAGCTACTGGGAGTCCTCCCACCAGAGTCTGAGGCTGGGCTCTTTCTTTCCAGCACGTTTCTCATCCTCCTGAAAGACACTTTACCCACATGGTATAGCTGCTGTCGGTGGCACTGGGCTGCTAGTTATGGCCGGTCTGTCTCAGCATGCAAGCACCCTGCAGAAGCCCGGGGCCTCTTGGCCCTCCCCTCCCCTCCCCTCCCCTGCCTCTCCCCTCCCCTGCCTCTCCCCTCCCCTCC